>RQIL01005087.1:0-12786 GCA_003951145.1 Jimgerdemannia lactiflua
AAAAAAGCGGTATCAACCCTCAGCCCACCGTATTTATCAAGCGCTCGTGCGAGGTGGTCTGACATAAGTCATGAAGAGTTCGATAAACCTTGACAATTTACATACGTCGGTGGGTTGGGAAGTTCTTATTCTCAGGATATATATATATGGCGCAGCTTCGTGACGTCACACTAAATTAATAACATTGCATAAATCCACGTGTGGAATAGTCATGTGCTTCAATTCAATTGGAGCACGTGACAAGGTACTTCACACCCCTGAATCCATCAAAATTGCGTACTTCGTGATGATGTCTACGCTGTCTGAGACGAAATAAATTCGACATCATCACAGAACGGCGACTGCCTTTCGACCACACGCCAGCCAAATCCCTTGACGACGTGCGTGAGCATCTTGCGTCGGAGAGGACATATCCGGAGGTTCGCATTTTCCAGATATGCCATCTCGCCGATGATGGCACAACAGAGCGCCGCCCATTCATCGTCGCGACGCTGGAAAGGGTGATGGCGACGTGCATCGAGAAATGAACGAAATTCCCGACGGTGTGCAGGAGTATCTGCACGGCAACACCAGATGTCCGCTCGTCCTCGACATCGAATGATACAATGTGGTTGGGCTGTCGAGAGGCGAGCTGAGAGCCGCGATCAACCACATCATCGATGCATTGCTCGAATTTATCCGACTGTCCATCAAGGCCCCAGGACGACAGATCGGCCGCAACGATATCTGCGTTGAGGAGCCCTGCTCTTGGGATGGTGTCAAAGTGTCGTTCCAGATCAAGCTGTTCAAGCTTATTTTCGCGAGCCTCGAGAACGACATGTGCAATTTCATGTTCTACTTCTGCTGCTGGCTCCGCGACAACCGTAGCATCTCGGAGGCGTTCTTCTACAGCACGCCTGAAACCGACAAGCCCATCAAATCGAACACGGATGCCGACCCTGCCACACTGTGGCAGACCGTGTGCGAGAGGATCCGCGCGATGTGGGAGACGGGGCGTTACTGCCTGGCGATGTGCATGGTGGTCAATCCCGGCATCTACAGCAATGGCCGTGCGATGCGCGTGTGCGGTGTCTCGAAGCCTGCACCTGGACCGCTGCCGTGAATCATGCGTCCGTGCAAGGCGACGTTGTACTGGTGGCTGCACTGCGGATGCGGATGTGCTTGAAGCCCTCGTCCCACCCAAGGGACACCGTCAGGCGTGGGCGCTTACATCATTGCTCACCAGATCGCAATTGGTGACTGGCACCGTCTACGTGCGGCTTCCAGACGGACACTCGCAGCCGCCATCCTATGCAAGTTAGAACCATCATTGCCACGGCGATCGATCCGGTATTCGACTTTGATACGAGACGTATGTGTGGCCGGCACCCGCACGACGTACGCGACACCCGAGGCAGCGGAGGCAGAGGCGTATCCATTGCCAGCATCCGAAACAGACGAATGGCGTCAGTTCAATGAGTCGGAGTTCCGCTGGCAGGGGCGTGCTCGGCCGATGAGCTGGTCGCAATCGAGGCGACGAAGACGTATTCGACGCACACGTGCCTCGACAACCACACGATATGTCTGCACATGCAATGGGAGATGCGCAGAAAGGCGCTTGAACACCTGCGGGGTGGCATGTTGCTAGACTACGACGCGCTTCTCGACGACTGCGAGCGCCAGCTGCGGGTGCGCCAGCTGCGGGTGCGTGCTGTGACATGGAGATACTGAGCTACACGAGCTGTGCACACAGGATCATTGCCAGCGGAGCGAACATTATGCTGCACCGCGACTTCCCGCTGGTGCACACGGTGACGCTGCGTGCGATCAATCTCGGCGCCATCGTGTCGCACACGGCAGTGTCCTGTCCGGTGCATGAGCACGACTGGTGGAACCATCGTCTGCTAGCGTTCACGGACATCGCTGAGGATGGCAGACAGGTCGCAAGCTGCATCTCATGTCGGGAGGTGCCGCTGGGCAGCGACACGTACATAGACAATGACGTGAATGCCGGCATCGCACAGCTGCTCGACGGCCATGTGCTGTACACAGGGACTACATCACGCTGGACGACATACTCTGGAACGACCATCGGGCAGACGAAGCGGGTGGCGACGCCGATGGCGATGTGGCCATGGCAGATGTTGCAGCGTCAGATCTGGAGTCCGACAGTGGCCGGTTAGCACACAATCTCATACGCGCAGGGATCTGACAGACGCGTCGACAGCTGGAGACAACGTTGCCAACGGACGCTACAACCACCAGCTGATGCTCATTGTGCAGGACGGACTGCTCTACGAGATGCTGGTCACGCGGATGGACGAGATGATGGTGTTCTTCGGGTGTTGCCAGTGAGACGCGAAGAGCATTATATTCACTGATCAAGCTGGCGCTGATCGCGGCACGCACGCTCAGCTTGCAAACTACCGGTACCGCGAAAACCAGGTCGTGTCCGCCGAGCATATCGGGTGTGCGAACGCCCATTCGCTTAACTCGGACAAGCTGCTGTGCGCGCAGAACCAACTCAGCATCTGCTGCAACTCGATCTACAGACTCGCCGCCCGCGGGCAGCCGTACGACATCATGGTGATTGATGAGGCGACGATGACAGCGCTCACGCCGATCTCGTCGCACATGCTGCCAAAGCTGCCGAGGACGCTGGATGTGCTGTTTCAGTTCCTGCGCACCGCGGCCGACATCGATGCGTTGACGATTGAGACGCTGGTGCCCGGGATCCGCGACGCACCGCCGTCCGAGGTGCTGGCGACGATCAACACCGGTGGCGTCGGCAGCATCCGTGACCACGACACATACATCTCTGATGACCTGCAGTTCGTGTGTAGCATCCTAAAGCACCATCTGCGGGAGGGAAAGTCAGTGTACGTGCCGACGAACCAGGCATGTTTCGCGGAGCAGCTGCTGAAGTTTTGCAAGGGTCTGGGCCTGGTAGATGAGATCATCCTGCTCAGCGACCGATCGTCGTCTGACATGCTGAAGAACGATATGACAAACTGGCTGCTGTAGCGGCTCGGATACGCAATAGAGGACGACGCCGACTTTCCGCCGGGGCGACAACCGTGTCCGTGCGGTTGTTGATCATATCGCCTGTCTTGGCGTCGGATACTCGATCGTGGGATGGATATTCCATACGACAATCGGATTCTTCTTCCAGTTTCCGCGGATTCTGCAGGGGAACACACAGCAGATGGGACGGGTACGCAGGGTGATCGACAAGACGGTGTTCCCGTACTATCAGAGCTGGCCGCTGGATCCTGACAACGGCCCGTATCCCGCGCATGCAAGTAATCGCGTGCAGCGCGCGGTGACCGCGTACGATGCGGTGCTGAGCGAGGCTGACGTGATACCGCCCGATCTCAGGAAGCTGACCGTGCGCCGGTTTGCGATGCGCCGACGCGTGGAGGAGAAGTACGGCATGGGCATATACACGTTCATCAAGCTGATGAAGTCGGCAACGGGGCGGGGTCCGATGCATATCTGAGCTGGACATGCAACCAGACGGTCAGCTGGTGCAGCTCGCGGGGCTGACGGACTGTGGATGGTGACCCTCCAACGTCGCGCGACATGACGATCGAGTTGGGCAACCGGGTGCTGGGCGGCGGCGAGGGGTTGACTAACATCGATCGCGACCGGTCAAACTCTTTCTTCTGCCCGAACTGCTGCACGAGAAGGAACGCATCTGCGTGTGGTGCAGCCGTTGGACCGCACGCTGCTAGTGCTCAATGTGATCGTCGCCACAAACGCAAACGTGTTGAAGCATCGATGTGTCGGCAAGTCAGACTGCAGCTTCAGGCTACAACAGGCAGTGCGTGTTGGCAGTCACACTGCAGCTTCGGGCTACAACAGGCAGTGCGTGTGGGCGAGGGTAATGACGGCCTGCATGCAGCTGCCTGCGGACGGGAGCAGGCACGATGCAGGACCAGGCACGGCGCTGTTTTTCAACATCGCCGACGAGTGGATGAAGAAGGCGAGCGCAGCGGATACTGAATTTGCGGTGACGTTTTCCGTCGATTCGGTCCTTCTTCGGCATGTCATTGTCGCCTGTGTCGAGGAGTTCGACACGCTGCGTATGTGCGATGCCGATGTTGGTGAATGGATTTCGATTGATGCGTTGCGAGAGTTTAAGGATGCTTTGCTCCGCAACAGGGAGTTGCATGTTGCGAGACTGCGGAAATTCATCACAAAGGGATCGGATTATTGCTCGGTTCTGCGGTTCGCAGCGTCAAATCCGACAAGCGCACAGCCACCATTACGGCGACTTTCGGTGAGCTGCAGCGATTCGTGGTGATGGCGTTCATGCGCAACATGTCGCTCTCGGTCAAGAGCGTCCGTGGGTCTCAGCAGACCTAATTTCCACATGCTGGATGTGCTGCACGGCACACAATTTTGCAATTGATAATTCTGTCAGATGTAAAGTTGTTGACACTGTTCGACATCTCGTTGTAGATATTCGTCGAGATTGTGTTTGTATATATTAGATTGTACAATATTTATAGATAGAAACGTGACGATGGCGTGCGTGCGCAAGATGTCGCTCTCGGTCAAGAACGTCGCAGGTCTCAGCAGAGCTAATTTCCACATGCTGGATGCGCTGCACAGCACACAATTTTTGCAATTGATAATTCCATCAGATGTAAAGTTGTTGACACTGTCCGATATCTCGTTGTAGATATTTGACAGAGATAAACGAGCAATTTGCGAAGTCTATCTCGCGACTTAGCGACGTTTGTGTAACAACGGAGGCTTAGTCGAGATTGTGTTTGTATATATTAGATTGTACAATATTTATAGATAGAAACGTGACGATGGCGTGCGTGCGCAAGATGTCGCTCTCGGTCAAGAGCGTCGCAAGTCTCAGCAGAGCTAATTTCCACATGCTGGATGCGCTGCACAGCACACAATTTTTGCAATTGATAATTCTATCAGATGTAAAGTTGTCGACACTGTCCGACATCTCGTCAAGATTGTGTTTGTATATATTAGACTAAGCCTCCGTTACACAAACGTCGCTAAGTCGTGAGATAGACTTCGCAAATTGCTCGTCAATCTCTAATTGTACAATACTTATAGATAAAAAATGCAATAAAACCGTGCTTGGACTTCAAGAAAGTGTATGTATATATTGGGATCCTGGTAATCGCAACAGCACTTCCACACCCTCAACGACAATGTGCAATTCCACGATAACTTGGTAAAGATACCATATAAACCCCAACAGCACGAGCCCCACAACACCTGCTAATAATCCACCCAAAATCAGCAGTGTTCGAAACAGTCGTTTGCCAGACCGTTCAACAATGTCGTCCAATTGCTGTAAACCTCCAAAAAGTCGAATCGCTCAATCTGTTTCGTCAGCCGCGAATCAACAATCAGTTATTAGAGTTGGATTATGCCCGAAATAGTGATGATATGGAGCAAACACAACGCCTGCCACATGTACGGCCGCGCCGCAGGAGCTTCACGCCCAGCACTGCTTCAAACTCTGCTGGCGCATCGGGGTCCATACTCTCACGCAATCGACCCGGATTTCTCGCGATGGCGACGATGCGATATCCCGTGGTGGCACCCCTGTGACTATCTGCCAGGGCAGCGTTGCGAAGCAGTAGACGTCAGACGCAGAGTTCTGGGGGGAGGTACTCGATCCGGCCATAGACACCCGTATGGTGGCTGGCGTCGTCGAAGGATCGGGCGATTCCGATGTCGATCAGAACGGGTGTGTCTTGATGGACGTACATCACATTACCGGGGTGGAGGTCATGGTGACTGTAACCAAGTGGAGCTCTGTTGAAATCCCATTCTAAGTGCAACTCGATATAAATTGTGGCGCAGTGGAGTGACGTCATCAATCAGGTGCGTAAAGGCGCGTAACTTGGATAATCAATAAACACTCCCCTTCTTCCTTTTCCTCCCAAGTATACAACAAGCTCGAAGAGTTGCGCGAGGAGCGTGGACTTGTGGCGATCTGCAACCAAACAGTATTTTGATACGCGGGGGAATTTTCAAGAGTGCCGTGGTGCGCAAATGCAAAAACCATTAGGTAGGTGTGGGATGTGGGATGCTGAGAAAGGCCAAAGAGGGACTTTGGCCATTTGTCGTCAGGCAGGTGTTGAGGGCAAGCTGCGCATATGAAAGAGATGTTGCTTGTTAAAATCAAAGATCAATTATTTATAAGCTTAAACTAGGGCGAAACACGTATATACCTCAAAATTCCATTCCTTGCTTCAACTCTTTGAGTGCAAAATGTATCGCAAACTCTCCGTTCTTAGCGATGACAGTTCCCTTGCAAACCCACCTTCATCAATAAAGTCGATATTGGTGAATTTTTCGGGGGGGAACCAGATAAGGTAGTCAACGAGTTTCGCTGAGAGAGGTGAGCGTGAAGGTTTTGGTGCAGATCTGGGAACTGGAGCTTGAGGTGGCGGGTAATTGCTGCTACAGAGTCACTGAGGTTGGCGAACGGGGTGAGCCGCGCAAGTAGGGAAGCAAGGCGGTGAGCTTTGGGTGTTTCCGGTTGTGCGAGGGGAGTAGAGTCCATGTCAAGCGATAGGAGACTTTGTGCGAGGTGGTTGGATGGAAGTCACGAAGAGTTCGACAATTTATGATTTATATGTGCGTCAGAGAATTTGGAATCGATCATTATTGAGTGACTTTTACAAGAGCATTCATTGCCAAAATGCGTAATCGACACATCGACATCGACAGTCACGTACAGAATGACCCTTGGGCTCAAGAGAATTCGCTCAGTTTGATTGACCTCTGCCACCCGTGGAAACAACTTGAAGCGTCTCAGGGTCGCAAGTAGTCGAAAAAAAAAACCCCCGTCACTACCTTAGTGCCTCACGACCTGGATGGATAGTGGTGACCTCGTCGTCGCGGCTTCATCAACTTGATAGTAAAAGCAGTTTACAAGACTAAAGCTATATGGTGGAGCAAAGTTTACGTGCGAACATCCTAGCCAATAAAACGAACGGTTCTCGCCTAAACGTCCCGCGACTTGTAGATTGAAGCTCGATCTTCATAGTTGACATTCTCTTTTAGTGTAAAATGCACCGCGGCTCCCCGTGGTCAACAGCGACAGTTCCCTTGTAAACCTTGGCGAACCAATTTTCGGCAGGGAACCAGACGAATGATATAACATACATATGTCTGTGAAACGGTGCACGGAGCATGAGATATTCCTGTGAAACCGGAATCAGAAGGTGCACGGAGCATGAGATATTCCTGTGAAACCGGAATCGGAAGGTGCACGGAACATGAGATATTCCCCTCGAGAAGATCGGCTCCGATGAAACCAAAGCGAGGCGGCCACTTTTAAAATCTTACTTTCTTCCTGTTTTTTAGCAATACTAAGCCACCGGAGGTAAGATTTTAAAAGTGACTGCCTCAATTGCCTATATCGATGAGGTTGTCGAACACGCGACCATCGGGTCGTGTCGATCATATGGCCGGTATCACCAGGCAGGGATATATATAATTATTTTTATGGGCGGACCAGAGTTTATTGGGGCAAGCGAATATTAATTTTTACCGAAAAGAGATAAGTCGGAAGTGAGAGGCGTGCGTTTCGGAAGAAATGTGACACCATGCTGTCAATCTCGACGATGACGTTAAGGCACCACACAACATGTCAGTAGATACGATCAGGCTTATCAAAAGCTCCACCTGTTCTTGGTCCCGCTATATCGCAAATACCGAATATTAATTCACATGATAGTTGCATATTTTGATATTAGGTATATATATGCTATAAAATAAATGTATTCTTGACATATGGCGAGCCTCATAGAGATATAAAGATTCATAGCATAATGCTTTGACTCGATCCTAAAGTGATCACCTCAATAGATGACATTTTTTGCATATAGGAAACATCAGAAGACCTAACTGGAAGATATTAATGCGGCATGGTCGAACAGTATGGCTATAGTATAAGCATATTAGAGTAGTGTGTATATTCCGTTGCAGGAAGCATGTGTTATATATACATAATTACAAAATTTTGTCTATTCGAATTCGTGAAACTGGAGCTGAAAGCGAATCAAGCGCATTCCGGGATCATTTGACGGCCAGGACACCGAGGGATTCCCCTTTGTAATGATATGGTCCACACTGATCCGGCCCCTATTCACCCTTGTCACGAGATCCACCCTGAATTTTTCGAACTCCGCCTCCGTCTGGTCAAAGCGCTTATCGACGAAGTCCCAGAAGGTTGCCCAGTTAAGACGATCGCAGGCCTTGCGCTCCATGGATTTGAGCTCCTTCAACATCTTTTTGCGATTCTTGCTATCCGCGAGGCTCTTTGCCGTGGCCGCCACCAACCTCTCCGGTTCTGAGTTCGGGAATCGCAAGTCAAGCACCACAAAGCTGCCCCAGCGTTTTCGGTTCTTCACCAGGACGCGGTCGTGGATCATCTGGATAAAGCGCACTATGAATACACCGTACATCTCCATCATAGGGCTAAGGCAGGATACCTCATCTTCGGGAGGTGCGCGAGACCCACGACGACGAGAGAATTTGTTGCCCATATGAATTGGATGAAAGAACAGGAAGATGGGATTACGTTCGGGTCGTCCATTTTATGGTTACTGACGTACCCACTGTATACGAGAGTGTTTAAGAATTTGGCATGGCCATCTCCCCTAAAAGGTTAGGCTTTATGCATGTGTTCTATAATTATATTGATCATCGTTCTGACCGATGATCACTTCTTATACTTCTTATCTAAAATGATACTTCCTATCTGCGAATCTATAAACCACACCACGTGACCAATTTTTGTGACTGAATCCGATCCTTACTGGCGCAGCCCGTGCATGTCGTCAGTTGGCGTATTGGCGTATTGGCGTAGTTGCTTCAAGAGCGCAGCCGTTCCGTTTTCTGCGCGGACGATGTCGTTCATTGAGGAGCTTCAGAAGGAGCTGGCGTCTGGCCAAGCAGTACCCGTCATTCGGAGAATGTGGCTTCACAACCTATTAGTTGGCTTTATTCTCACCACGAACTCCAGCAAATACGAAAATTAAAATGAAGCCGGCCACGGTGCACTGCTTAAATTATCTTGTTGGCTTTATAAAACATACAAACATCAACTTTACAACTCTCTGTTCACATAAGCATATGTTATTTGTTACGCAACATTTCCAACTGAATTGTGCAAACTTTCTAAGCAATTATGAAAACGCCAACATGCACTATAATTAAAATTTAGAGGATTGTATAAAGTAGATTTTCTATGAACCATCATTTTAAAAATAAAATCCGATTGTAGGCAAGTACGCAAACGGTGACTGAAGCTCTTGCCAGTTCCATGCGATACTACCAAATTTGGCGAAATTGAAGGACAATTCTTTGGTGGAACCTTCATCGATGGAGAAGCCGGAATTGTAGGTGTGGCGTCAAAGGAAGTGAAGGTGGCATGCAGACCCAACATTGCTCCAAATTATTTCTGTTGAGAAGACCTAGGAGTATGCTCGCGCCCTTTATCGTACGATCCGAGCGGAGTCCTGATCTTTTACATCTCAATTGGCCGAGCATGAGATAGGAAACAATAATACTGGGCCACCCTCAACGCATCTTGATATTTATATTTATTTTTGCCTTCCGTAGAGTAATGTTTCTACCTGTATATGTTGAAACTCCTTCTCCAGCTTATTTGCCACGTCCCTCACGGCATTTGACAATTGACGTGCAAGGGGTGGGGTGGTACGAGGGTTTCACGGTGAGGCATGTGTCTTTTGGAACCACGAGCTGTCGCAACAATGCTTATTATGGAGGTTGGTGGCACTACCGATGTCATGGGCTGATCAGCCACGCGACTGATCTGGGGAACCGTCATGTGGGAGCAGGGGTACACTTTAAGTGACTTGGTTACACATTCAGGTGACTTCTTTTAAAGATGTATATATCCAAAGTCTGTCGAACTCTTTATGACTTGTACGAAGTCTCCTATTGCTTGACATGGATTCTACTCGATATGCATAACCGGAAACTTCCAAAGCCCACCGTCTTGCTTCTCTACTCGCACGGCTCACCCCGTTCGATAACCTCAGTGACTCGGTAACGGAAATTATCCATCGCCTCAAGCTCCAGTTCCCAGATCCGGGCCAAACACTCACTCATCTCTCTCAACTCGGCGTACCGCAGTTCGTTGACTATCTTGTCTGGTTCCCCGCCGAAAAATTCACCAATATCTGAAGGCGGGTTCGCCAAGAAACTGTCACAGCCAGCCCGAGATGCATTTCGCACTCAAAGAGTTGAAGCAAGGAATGGAATTTGAGGTACGTGTTTCGCCATCGCTCGTTGCAATTTGAGCTTACAAATAATTGACCCCTTAACATCTCTTCTATATGAACAGCTTTCCCTCAACACCTGCCTGACGACCAATGGCCAAAGTTCCCCGACTGTCCCCCTCTTTGTACTTTCTCAACATCCCACAACCCATCCTACCTAATGGTTTTTGCATTTGCACACCACGGCACTCGAAACTCCTTCCGCGTATCAAACAGCCGACTGGTTGCAGATCGCGCTCCTCGCGCAACGTCTCTCCGACCTCCACCGTTTTGGCTACCATCCCGGAAATGTAATGTACGTTCATCAAGACACACCCGTTCTGATCGACGTCGGAATCGCCCGATCTTTTTACGACGCCAGCCACCGTACGGGTGTCTACGGCCGGATCGAGTACCTCCCCCCGGAGCTCTTCATCCACTGGACACAAACTCCTGCATCTGACGCTACTGCTTTGCAACGCCAGCTAGTCACGGGGGTGCCACCACGGGATATCGCATCTATCGCCGTCGTGAGAAATCCAGGTCGGTTGCGTGAGAGCATGATCCCCGACGCGCCAGCAGAGTTTGAGGTGGTGCTGAGAGAGTGCTGGTGAGAAGAGCAGCCATACATGTGGCAGGTTTATCATCAGTTGGCGTAATGGCGCCGTTCCTTCAGCCGTTCGTTCATCGAAGAGCTTCAGCCGGGAAACCAGAAGGATCTGACGTCCGGTCAAGCGCTATCCAGTCATTCGGAGAATGGGGCGTCTCAATCTATTAGTCGGTTTTAAATGCCACAACTGCAAAAAATTAAAATGAAGCTGTCACGGCGTATCTGTTTAAATTATCCTGGCTTTACAGCATATAGACATCAACTTTATAAACTCTCCGTTCACCCCTTCACACCCTAAGCTTATGTTATTTTTTACGCAAAATAGCTAACCAATTTTGAAAACACCAACATGCACCAACTATATTTACAATTTAAAGAATTATATATATACATCATTTTTAAAATAAAATACACAATTGGCACAAGTGGACGGCTTAAATATATTTCGAAAACGCGGTTCCAGGATTTGACAATGGCCGCAGCAGATCGTAACATGACGTACCCATTTCTGCCGGAGTGGCCGTTCCAGGCTGTCGGATATGGGGAATCTCCCCCGTCCACGGTTCATTTCCACATTTGTAATAATGACTCGAAACAAAACCGGCGCTTCCGTTCCAAAGACCCAAAGTGTGAATGGAATCCATCAATAAACTGGAGGCCCACTTTAATGTCAATACTGTGTTTACGATATGACGTGCACCGTAGAAAATGCAAAAATTGTCGCGTTCAGTAAAATAGCGAAACGGCAATAATCCGATTTAATTCACGCAGCAGCGTGCCGCCGAATTCCTGTGCTTCGCTTTGCTCGTAAGTAGACATATTGATCATACAAAGCCGTTTCACGAATGCACATAAGCGGCGCAGAAAAGGGGGAGAAATGGACAGACCATTATTCAAACGAAGCTAAAACCGCGCGTACGACGCATCCAGAACATTTTGGTGCTTTCGGCTCCTCCACAATGTTGCAAGACGCACCAACTGCAAGAACTGAACAGGTTACATATTTCCGTAATTCATTTTCGTGGATAATGAAAAAGGTGATAACTCCAAGTACTGAATGGCCATAACATTAAAACCACCGGATTGATATATAATTGTTGTCGGCTAGGTTAACGAGGAGGCTCATATTCAAATAGAGTTTGCAGTGAGGTTGTTGTTCTGTTTGACGGAAATGGCATATTCCGTGATGCATTCGTGCGCGAGGTTTTGTTTGGTCTGTCTGTTCGGACATCTGTTGTAACCGACCATAGCCGATTGAACACCACAGAAGCTCTAGGATTATTCCGGGTTTGTTTGTGATGGCAATCGGGAGATCACTGTTAAAAGGTATTTTTTGAATATACTGGGGTTCAAAAAACAAACAAAAAAAGGATTATCGGCAGCGAAACGCCCGGTACATGGCGAGTGGTTTGGGCGGAATTGTGTCCTGTTGTCAAAAGAATTGTTTGAGGACACAGCCGAGAAGAGATAATTGCACTTTTGATGGCAGTGACTGGTCCGAGCGCGAAAGAGAAGAGATATTCAAAGAGAGTTTGCGGTGATATTGTTTGTTCTGTTTGGCCTGTCTATTGTGACCAACCATAGGCGATTGGATACCACCAGATCTTAGAATTATTCCGAGGTGATCGCCGTTAAAGGGTGCCTGGGCCAAAAAACAAACAAAAAAGGATTGGCAGGTAGCGAAACGCCTGGTACTTGGAGAGTGGTTTGAGCGGAAGATGCAGTTATTGTGTCTTGTTGCTGATATTTTGAAGACACAGCCGAAAAAAGCTGACGACGGTGACCGGTCCGAGCGCGAAAAATATGAGGCGGACGGAGGGTTGTATTGCTTTCTTGCTTTGGATCGGGGCCGCGTGTTGTTGGTCGGCATAGCTTTTATTTTATTTCTTTTTTTTTTTTTTTTTTTTTTTTTTT
>RQIL01005098.1:0-12782 GCA_003951145.1 Jimgerdemannia lactiflua
AAAAAAAAAAAAAAAAAAAAAAAAAAAAAAAAAAAAAAAAAAAGAGTGACAGTGAAGAATACAGTGATCTAGACTTGTACCCAACCAAAGCTAAATATAGAAAAACAATCTATCCAGCAGAAAAGAAGAAGAGAGCAGTAGGCTGCCCCAGAGTAGTAGGAAAGTCTCTCAAAAGAACAAACAGAAGAATCATTCAAGATGAAGATAAAGAGGAGTAGGTTGATATACCTCCTCATTCTCCTTCACTCTTCACCCCTGGAGCTACTATTAATGGAGAAGACCCCCTACCAGAATCTGCTGATGAAAAGATGGGAGAAGAACCAGAATCAGAAACCAAGACTCTAAAGTCCAAAAAGAAATATATCCCAAAGACTATACCCTGAGACATCTACAATGAAGCCTAGAAGAAGATCCAAGAAGCCAAGATGAAAGTTCCACTCTTATAGTTCCTTCAACTAACACCTGCTGGAGTAAGAAATAAATTGCTGTAAACAACTAGATCTTATACAGGAAGAGTTTCCATCCCTCAAAAAGAACCAGCAACTCTAGTGGTATAAGCTACAGAAAGACATGTCAGCACCTATCTGTTTGGAGAAATTGGAGGTCAAAATTATTGATACAGGAGTAGCAATATATATCATTGTCAAGAAATTCCTGGACAGCATTTAATGGCCCATTGATGGACTCTCTAGCCTCAGCATCATAATAGCAGATAGAGCCTGAACTCAACCCCTGGGAGAAGTCTGAAACATCACTATTACTCTTGGACATATTCAGTTTACCATCTCCAAGGCAGTGGTGACCAAAGCTGTCATCTATGACATGATCCTTGGCATCAATTGGATGAAGGAGATAAATGCAGATGTCAACATTGGTCAACAAGTACTCAAATTCGACTATAGAAAAAAGAAGTACAGAGTCAAGGTCACTAGCTTTGAGCCATCAAAGAAGAAGAAGAAGGTGACCATTCAAGAAGAATATGCCAGTAGTGAGAAATCTACTATAGAAGAAGAAGAAGAAGAGGATTCTGAAAATGACAATGACTCCAGACTGAGGCCCTGAATCAACATAGTAAAAGATGGACCAGAATATAATGTGTGGGCACAAGATGCTATTCCTATCACAATTGGAACTATTGCAGAAGAAGCCAGAGGATGCATCAGATGCCTCCAAAGACAGAAATGCAAGGAACACTCATACAGGTATGTGGGAATTCGAAAAAGCCCTGGAACTACATGCCCTGAATACAGGAGAAAGAAGAAGAGATGCCTCAACAATACTTAGTTGAAAAGTAATACACAAGTCTTACCTAATCCTAAAATCAAAGCAGCAGAAGTACAAGTAATTTGGAACCAACTACTAGAGGAAGAAGATGATGGTATTTCCAAAAATGAAGAGCTCTCTACAATTGTTTTATGGGATGATTCAAATTGGGTACTATAAGAAGAAGCTGATAACACTCCCTAGAGTGAAGAAGAAGCTGGACTCAGCTCTCTGCCAGCCATCCCAAGGCCTGAAACCCATCAAGAGAGAGCCTTCTGAATGAGCAGATACCCCCATCAAGTTATTTTCTACTCACCAAGAGACTACTGCTATCAATACCATATATTGGACCAGCAAGCCAGGTAGTCTATCAAAAAGGAATCTCTGAAAATCATTGCAGAAGGAATCTCATTCTAAGAATCAGTCACCATACTTGTAAAAAGAAGAAATAGAATAGGATTCTATACTCAGACAGAAGTAAAACCCCTGTCTACCCTTCCACCAAAGTATGATGTAAATGGATACTGATTTCTGAAGCTAGGAGAAATTGAAGAAAAAAAGAAGCACTTCCAAGCCATGAGATATTGCTATCATGGAAAGCACCCAAGATACTGGCCTTGTTAATATGAAAAGATCCATCTCAGTAAAGATTTGATTGTGCACACACTCAAAAGAGGAGATGACTGAGCCCAGATTTGAAAGAAGAAAAAGAAAAAGCCTACAAAAAAGGTCCTCAAGATATAGACATCCACTAGATGAATGAAACCACCTTTCAGAGTATCTTTCAACAACTTGATATCCTATTTCCTGAAGAATAAAAAGAAGACCCAGAACTTGAATAGAGTGATCCAGACATAGAAGAAGATGATAGTATGGGCATAGATGCTGAAGATGATAGTATGGGCATAGATGCTGAAGATGCTTATATCTACTGGAATGATAACTAAAGGATAGTCTGGGACAGACCACCCTTTAGTGGGGGCTGATATAATAGACTACAAAAATATACCACCTGAATTACAGCCAGATAACATAAATAAGCCAGATAAAGCAAACAGTCAGCAAGCCAGATAAAGCAAACAGTCAGATGACATAAACACTAGTATAGTATAGTAACCAGCCCAGTAACCATTTGCTGTGGAAAACTATATAAATAACTCAGATAGCTAAAATAGGAAAAATTTCTAATAGTGGCTGTCATCTTAACAGTGACTATCATCCTGACAGCAGCTGTTACCCCAAACACACCATAAATAGCAATTTATAATTAGCCAGATAGTAACCAAGGTGACAACCACAATATATAAAATACTCTAAAGATAAGAGTGAATAAATCTCAGTTCCAAAATTGAAACCAAAAAGCAAAAGACAAGTCTACTTACAATATTTTGAGGAATATATCTGCCAAAAGCCACTTGATTCTAAAAGATTAGATTGTAACACTTAGGAGAAATGCCTACTCTAGAGCCTCTTCCAGGAGATTGTGAGCTTAGTATCTTATTTCCACTCCAGTCCACTTTCTGATATAAAGAAGTTCATCATTTTCAAGAGAAGTCTGCTATTTTCAAGTCTGTTTTCAAGAGAAGTCCATCATTTTCAAGTAATCCACCTCAAAGCCAGTCTTGACACATCTTCACAGTGATCTGTCATATAAATGAAGTAGTTCTGATATAACTTTGCTAGTCAAAGTCTGCATTTAAGTCCACATTTTTGTCCACCAATCTGCCATATTCTGCTGATCTGCATTATTCATCTGCATCATTCTACATTTTGTCTACCAATCTGCTATATTCTGCCAATCTGCATTATTTGTCTGCATCATTCAAGTCTACTGCTTAAAGAATAAGCCACTATTCAAGAAGTTAGCTGATCTGCTGCATTCTGCCAATCAGCATCATTTGTCTATGTCATTCATCTGCAACTGTATTATTTGCTTAGCTATATTGCTTGAAGAATCTATATCACTCTAAGAAATCTGTATTGATTAAGAAAACCTGATCACCATCACACCAGTAACCCACATCCAGATCCTGCACTCTTAAAGAAAACCAATCACTAGTTTCCAGAGAGCCTATAAGGAAATCCACCAAATTTTCCATACAACAAGACCACCTGAGTCACAGATAGATTGCTGAGTAATACAAAATTGCCTACACCCAAGAATACTGCCAAATTAGGAAATTGTACACAGAAAGTCTCCAGCTATTGAATATTATACCACTAGACACTAGTATATCTATACAATATCTGAATATTTTGTTGCTTTTTGACAAAGTAACTGGGGGTTCAAGCCAATCTATATAGCTACCCAACTTTATAATTTGCCTCTATTGAGCCAAGTACATTACAATATAGAAGATATCTATAGATATTAGAATGATGACTAAAGAATAGTCTGAGACAGACTACTTTTTAGTAAAGGCTAATATAGTATACCAGAAAAATATGAAGAAAGATACAATCAGCTAAATGATATAAAAAAGTCAAATGATATAAATACTAGTATAATTACTCCACATAGTTATTCTGTTGCTATAGAAATTGTATAAATAACTCAAATAGTCAAAAGAAGAAAGCAGATAGTAATATCTATCCAAATATACTATAAATAGTAAATTTATAATTATCTAGCTAGCAACTAGATAGCAACTAATGCTTCCAATGAATCAAATTAAATTGAGACCCAATTTAATTTGAATCAATTTGAATTGAGGTCCAATTTGATTTGAGGTCTGATTCAAACTCTATTTTTAGAAATTTAATACCTCAATGAATACATATCAAAATTTAATAATCTTTAGCTTGTTAGATTCTTCTTATATAGAGGAATCTAATAAGCTAAAGATTATTGAATTTAGATATATATTCGTTGAGTTATTATATTTCTAAAAATAGGGTTCAAATTAGACCCTCAATTTGATTTGAATTCAATTCAATTTAAACTTGATTTGAATTGAAAAATCTCCAATTTGATTTGATTCAAATGGCCCTCAATTTGATTCAATTCAAATTAATTTGATTTGTTTGAGAGCACTAATAGCTACTATAATGTATAAAATATCCCAGAAATAAGAGTGAATAAATCTTAGTTCTGAAAGTTTAAAAGTAAAAAATAAGTCTGTTTAAAAATATACTTAAGAGAAATATTTGCCAAAAGCCACTTAATCCTAAAGAAATTGAATTACAATACTTAAAAGATATACATTATGGTGTGTATTTTGTATAACTATAAGCTTCAAGCATGGCTCAATGTATTACTTAATGCAGCACATGATATGTATGTCAAAATAAAGAAAGGTGAATATGGGTCAGAGATCACATAATGGGTTGTCTAAAATATCATCAATGATCAGATGTTGATAGCTGTCATTCAGATCGATGGCTTGGATGTTTAGTGGATAATAGATGGACTTTCCTAGTGGCGATTACTTGGATCTCATTGGCTTCAAATATGTGGGTCAATTATCAATATGTGTAAGCTGTATCTTGAATATGTGAAGGATCCATGACAGTCAGTCAATTGGTCGGTAATTCTCTTCATAGTGTAGCAGATAAAGAAAATGGAGGTTGATGGCTCACTCTATCTGACTTGTTAACTTGAAGATGTTGGGTGAATAGCAACTGTACTGGCTGCCTTCTGGCTTTCTTAAGCTAAGTATACTATGCAGGTTTCTTGGCTGGGTCTTTATATTTGAATATATGGGTCTTGAATCTTAAATGCAGGGTGAATGCATGAGTCTTGTACTGAATGTGGGATCTGAATGAGTAGTGGGTCTGAATGCAGGATCTTGGTGACAGGTTTCCTGGTGGCTTCCTTTAACTTAGCAGTAGTTTTCCTTGGTGGTGGTCTTTCATATCATAATGGTGGTCTTGAAACTTAAATAGTAGTTGTTTTTCTTGAAGTTTGTAGTAGTCCATGGTGGCGAATTCACTAACAGTGGTTGGCAGTCCTTGAACAAGAGTTATCCTTGGCTCTTGGAGTCTTTTTCCAAAGTTCTTACACTCAAACTTAAGTTGGTTTATCTTATACTAGACTTCTCGATGTCATTCAGATAAAAGCCAATTGACTGAGGTTTATTCACTACAGTTTGGGGGGATATTTATATAGATTCACTCATGTCAAATATACAGTTGCTATCTGGTTACTAACTATAGTGCGGCTATGTTACATAGTTAAGCTATTGGCTTACAGGCTGCGACAAATGTTTATTACTAGATAAGGATACAGATGTAACACTGAATACAGATATGCTATTGGCTCACATGATGCAACAGATGTTTACTAAATACAGATGTGCCATTGGCTTACATGATGTGATGGATGTTTATACTGCTGACATGGGGTTAGGGTTGCTGAAAAATTTGGTATAAGGACATTTATTAGCTTTAAATGATATAGTAACTCTCATCAGTGGCAAACAAGTCATCTTGCTAGGGTATGACTTAATTATTCTATTCTTCGAAAAGGGGAAGTGTCAGCCAAGAGGTGAGGGGGTAGAATAGTGGCCTATTATCTTTAATGATATTCTCCAATCCTTAGACAGCTTGAATGTGGACAGAGGACTTATAAACTCTCTGTTACTCTTCCTCTTCTTCTTCTGAGGATTCATTGGTTTCAACATCAGAAGGGGCTGCTTCAGGAGTGAGGTATTGGATCCTCCTCTTTAAAGACAGAGACTTCTTGAGCTTTCTCTTGATTTGGCTCCCAAATGATATGGTGTGAATTAAGACTGACAAGATGGTGGGTCATTTGGGTAGCTCTGGCAGGTACTTTAACAGTGATGGGCGGTCCTTCAAATATCTCCATAAGGCTTATGAAGTAATCTTGATGATTATCTCAGAGGGGGGTAGTATGGAAATCTGGCAAAGTGGGTTCAGTTTATTGGCTTCCCACAGCAATATAATTACTTCTGATATAGTTACTTCTGATATAGTTGGCTACTACAGCTTCTACCCAGTTGGCTTCTACAACTGTCAGGCAGGTGAGGCTTCTAATGGTTACTCCTCACAAATGTACTATAGCTTAGAGAATATGGCAGAATATCTGGTAGACATGGAGGGCTCTCTTGACCAGCCAGCTGGTGGTTAATAATTCAGTAATGAGGTCTTCCCAGTCATCTTCTTGAGTTTTATTGTGAAGGTGGTGTCTGATTTCATAGTCATGCCAGAGGGTCATTTGTTTGGTAGTATCTTTAAACTATTGGATCATTATGTACTGGTAATTAATGAAGTACCCAAGATCCTCAATGTAGAAGTTCAGATGTTCAGAGATATTAGGGCACCAAATAGCCTTCTTGATAGCTTCGAAGACCAGGGTCTTCAGGCTAGGCAAAAGAGTAGAGCAGCAGAAGGTCTGATTGGAGTAGTGAGTAGGAGGCATTGTGGGGAAATTCTTCATTCTTTGGTACTGATTCCAAGGTTGGGACTAGGTCTCCTTTAAGTAACATATTCATTTATTTTAGCTCAGATTATCCTTGCTCCTTTTGGGATGGTCACTTGATATATTGGGTTTGTTATGCCATGTGTTGTCTGACCTTAGTAGTCACTTGTACTCTGCATTGTCAATTGTGCACATCACATCTACCCCTTGCAAAATTAGAGCTGTCCTCAGCAGTGAGGGTTATACAGAGGTTGTGGGGTCTTGAATTTCTCCAGAAAGAGTTTGTTGGTACATTGGCAGGGACTGGCCATCCTTGTATAGGGCAGAGGGCCTATTACTGAACTAACTATCTAGAAGAGTTTCAAACTCAGCTAGTAGCTTCATTTCGATGTTCTTCAGTCTACAGATATCCTGCTGGTTCCAGGGTCTCAAGATAAACTTCTAATGCTTAAGGCACTAGTTATTGCTATATATTATTAACAATTCAAGAAAGTCAATATAGGGATTAGGCAATGTGTTTTGTCTCTACTGGGTAGTAGGGTCTGATGCAGTTGCAGTGTATCTTGGTCTTGAGTAGAACTTCATTCATGATCTTAAGTTGGTAGGTGTGGTTCATGAAAACTTAGCGAATGAGATATAGTTCTTCCCATTTTGGTTTGAGCTTAGCACTCCAGTTTCCTTCTATGATAGTGTGGTATACCAGAACTTGCTGTCTGATAAGCAGGGGGTCCAAATCGGCCTTGCAGTCATAGTACTTCTTTTGTCATTCCTGGACTTGAGTGATGAATCCTTGTGCTTGCTGGCATACTTCATATAACTGGGTGATTTCTTCTATGACTCGCTTTGTCAAATCCAGCTGGATTGGTTCCTCAGGGTCTTGAGCTTCTTGGCCATATACCAGATAGAAAGGGGTCTGTTGAGTAGTAGTGTCCTTGGAGGTACAGATGCTGAACAAGATTGCTGGCAAATAGATATTCCATTTAGTTGATCTCTGGTCCTACTAAGACCTTGCTTGATGGTCTGGTTCATTCGTTCTATGAGTTCATTTGCCTGGGGATGGTAAGCTGTTGTTAGTTGTAGCTTGATCTTGAAGCTGCTTGCAAAGGTCTTTATGGCTTTATTGACAAACTTGCAGCCTTAGTCTGTGATGATTTCCTTAGAAACACCATGGTGACTGAAGATTTCATCATACAAGATTCTCATAATTGTCTGGACATCAGCAGTCTTGATGGCAAAGACTTCTGGCCATTTCGTCAGGTGGTCTTCAATAGTGAGAATGTAGCATTTTCCTCAGCTAGTTACTGGCAGGAGTCTGACGATATCTATTCCTAGTCTTTGGAAGGCTCTAGCTAGTGCTGCAATTGGCATTAATGATACTCAGTCAGTGGGTTTCTGTCAGTATCTTTGACAGATATCACATTGTTGAATATTTGTTAAAATTTGTTTTCTCATCTTGGGCCACCAGTATTGCTTCTTGATTCTTGCAATAGTGGTGCCAATTTCTCAATATATGTTCTGGTCATAATTTGTTGTCAGAATTTTTAGTACTTTGTCTTCTCTTGAAACTCAGATGTATCGATCTCCTTCTACTCTCCAAAGTTTGCCATCACCTTCTTGGAATTTCTTGATGTTCCTTTAGATAAACAGCTTGTGGGCAGGCTGAATTCCTTTCTTGAAGCTTCTATAGTACAGGCTCTAGGTGAGAGTGAGGCATAGATCTTGGTTCATTTGGGTGAGCAGGAAGCAGCCTTCTCTCATGAGGGCTCCTTTTCTTCTTATTGAGTTTAGGAGATTCTTGATAGAGTATCAATATTGAAATTCTTGGCACCTTTCTTGTAGACAATGGTGAATTAATATTCTTGTAGGGACATAATCCATCTTACAAAGATTCTGGAGGGCTCTGGTTTCTTGAACAACCATTGTAGGGTTTGATGATCTGTGATGAGAGTGAATCTCTTTCCCAAGAGATGGTGGCAGAAGTGGTCTACTGCCCATACTACTGCTAGGCATTCCAACTTGGTGGCTCCATAGTTTGCCTGTGATTCATTTGTGGCCTTGCTAGCATATTTGATAACATGCTCTCTCTTGTAGTCATCTTGCTGTAACAGAATTGATTCAAGTCCTAGGGCTGAGGCATCAGTTGCCAGGATGAAGGGCTTGTTAAAATCTAGTTGCACCAGGACTGGGGCTTTGGTGAGGGCCTTCTTGAGTAGATCAAAAGACTTTTGCTGGTCTTTCTTCCAGTAGAATGATTGATCCTTCTTGGAGATATCTTGAAGAGGTACTGTCTTATCTGAGAATCTTGGGATGAATCACCAATAGTAGAATACTAATATGAGAAAGGATAGGGTCTCCTTCACTGAGATGGGGGTTGGGTAATTCTTAACTTTCTCCACCTTGCAGGGGTCAGCATGTATACCTTGAGCTGAGATAACATATCCCAGGTATTCGATTTGGTGTTTTCCAAAGAAGCACTTCTTGGCATTGAGTCTGAGTTCTGAGTTTCAGATGGTGTCAAATACTTCATGGAGGTCTTGCAAATACTGCTTGAATGTCTCAGAGTAAATGATTATATCATCTATATAGACTAGCACATTTCTCCCAATAAGATCCCAGTAGATATAGTTCATCATTTGTTAGAATGAGGCTGATATATTACAGAGTTCAAATGGCATTTGAAGATATTCATACTGTCCTTGTCTAGTGATAAAGGCTGTCTTGCAGATATCTTCCTTAGCAATAGGGATTACTTGGAATCCTTAGAACTGGTCAGTGGTGGTCATGTACTTGGCTTTTCCAAGGGCATTGAGGAGGTTATCAATCCTTGGCAGAGGGTAGGCATCTTCTGTGGTGACTTTATTGAGTTTTCTGAAGTCCATGACTAGTCTCTATCCTCCTTTCTTTGGCACAATAATTGTTGGTGAAGCCCAGGGGCTTAATGAGGGTCTGATAACTCCATTCCATAGCACTTCATCTATGTGTTGTTGTTTGAATTCGATCAGGTAGTGTGGTGTTCAGTAGAGGCATTGTTGGATTGGTTTCACATCTCCAGTATGTATAGAGTGCTCTCTATATTGGTATGGTGGAAAGTTATTGTATGTGGTGGTAAATATATCCTTGTATTCTTCTATCAACTCCTGTATCTGTTATTGCTGGTCCTTGGTTAGAGTTGCCTTGATGTTGATAGCTTTGATTGCTGAGTTCACTAAGTCTTCCTCTCTGATACTATTAATCTCACTGGAGAGAGCTTGCCATTTTCCAAAAACTCATAGACTTCTTCCTCATAGGTGTCTATCAGTAGTTCGAAATATCCCAGTGTTGTTCCTTTAGAGATGGTGATCACCTCAAAGCCCATGTTTCTGATAGGGATATGGATTGGTAACATCTGATCATGAATTTGTTCCTTGGCCAAGAGCAGGTAATACTTCTCTCAAAGCTTTATCGATGGTTCAAATATCAAGTTGTTGGCTTCTATCAGAAGGTACATGTCAAGGCCTTATTGCTGATATGGCTGCAGGATGATTTCCTCTCTTACTCGGATAGAGCAGTAGATGTGGGGCCTTATTTATCTGAACTGGACAACTTTTGCTACATGGACCTCAATAGATGGTGCCTGGTAGTCTCTGTTGGTACTTCTGAATCCTCCTCATCCTCTCTCAGTGCTGTCCAATTGCTTTACCTCTTGAATGGTAGGCTCTGAGGTCTTGATAAAAAGAATCTGACAGATGGCCTTCAGGGGGTTGAAGCATCAGTGATTCCTTCTATGATTGTGAATAATAACCTTCAGGGAATCTTGGTAGTCTTGGTCAATAACTTCTCCTTTGATGGTGATTTCTTCAACTGCTAAAGATGATCTTGATGCTAGTTGACCATAGAGTTCCAGCAGTATAGTAAGTACAATTTGAAGATTAAAGGTCTTGGTGCTTCTAGGTCAGATTGTTATTTGATATGGGAGGTAGAGATCATATCTGATTGATCCTTCTATTTGTGCAAGAGGGGGCTGTGCCAAGAGTGAGAGCAACTTGACTTGAACAACTAGCTGGGTCTTGAGGAATAGGACTCCAGTGGCTGTAATTGCAGGTGAGAACTCTATTTATTCTGGCTTGAAGAATAGCCAATGTGCTCCTGTCTTTGGGTTTCTCATATAATTGAACCCAGTCTTTCTGAGGGGGTCCAAGGCTTCCATGAGGGTGAAGGTAAGATTGACTCCTTATTCACCTTGATGTGGGCAGCAGTACCAGTGAATAATGGCAAGAACTTCCAGAGGTAGGTCCCAAATGGTGGTCTTGTCCTTGGCCTTGCAGTCTCCTTTGTGGTTGATCTCCTTGCACTTCTGACAGGCCCAAAAAATTCTAGATTCTTATAGAGTGGGGTCCTTTCTCTTGACTTGACTTCTGTGGACATCTTTACTAAGGTAAATGCTTCAATGTTTGCACTAATAGCAGGTGAAGGTCTTTCCACAATCACAGTATCCCTTCTTAACAAAGCCTTTATTACACTCTTTGACTTTCTTGCTGGTTGGATACCTCTTCTGATACTTATCATAGGTCAGTAGGGTGACTTGAAGAGGTAATGGTATAGGAATTGTTGCTGTCTCTTTCGATAGTGAGAGTCTCCACAGGTTGGCAGGAGAGGACCTTTTGCTACTCTTGATAGGTCTTCTTAAAGGTTTTCGGGGTCAGAGGCTGAGCTCAGCTGTGGACTGGTGTTTGTTTTATTTCATCTTTATCGATAATTATTAGTATTGGAACCTTCTTGAGATCCAGGACTTGGCAGATATTACAATTATCTCTTGGTGAATAGAAGCAGATGAAGTGCTCATATATGCCTAGGCAGAAGGCTCATGAAATTTGATTTTCTATTAGTGGGGGTAGTGGTTGCATAGATGGTCCTGCAAACTCAAGTACTGCTCTCTCATTGTTGGCTTTGTTGATACTTTCTGCTAGGCCTTCAATATCGATAACTCTAATAAAGAGTTCTTCTGACTTGCTATCTTGATCTCTGGGGGCATCAAAGTCACTTCTCATTTCTTGCAGGAAATTTGCTTCACTCTTGTCTCCATCCTTGGTAGTAGTGGGTGTGTTGCCATGTCCATGCCATTCTGTCTTAGGAGCTGAACTCACCTTTCTTGATGATTCTCTTGACTCAATGAGTATCTTGTACTTCTATCCATGAATGGAGAAGACTAGGAGTTGCCTTCTGATGTCCACATTGGCTCCAACTCAGTGCATTTAATCTGTTCCCAAGATCAGGTCATAGGAGGTTGCAGGGGTGATGATAGCTTAGGTACATTGAGGCAGGCTTTCCCTACTTAAATGGGGATATCTCATACAAGTCCAAGGGGGGTAGATACTGATCTATCTGCCATGATGACTCTTGCTTTGGTCCCTTCATTTATTCTCCAACTGATTCTCTCTAATATCCTTTGAGTGATGATACAGACTGCTGCTCTAGTATTGATAAGGATTTGGGCATTTTCTCCATGCACCTTTCTGCTTGCAAGTCTTGTGGATTAATGTTCCTGTCACTGATTTTCATGTACCATGTGGATAGTGCTGGGCTCTTGTATATGTGGTCCTTGGACAGAAAGTCTCTTGGTATCTTTCTTGGCTTCCTTCAGGAATTTTCACCTAACTTCTAAGGTATTCTTGAGGACTTGCTTGACAGTGAGGCCTGCATTCTATTGACAGATCTGGTCCCAAAGGGAGGCTGCTATATGAGGTTTGCTGCTTCTTCAATGTTTGGTTTCTTGGGGGCAAGTTCTCTCATTCCTGGTGAGCATCTCATCTGCTGAGGACTCCATACTCATATGTTTATCTTCTTTGAGGTCAGGCAGAGAAGTGGTCCTTGATATTCTTAATGGTCCAGCCTCAGGCTCAGGAGTGTCTCTTCTGACTTGCTTGTCATTTTCCTGGAGAGTATCCAAGGAGGAATGGCCATATCTTGGGTACTTGCCTGTGGTTACTGTTACTGGTAGTGAGAGTGGGGTCCTTGGTGGTCTTTCTCATCCTCTGGTCTGTGTGGGGGCAGTATCCCAAGTCACCTTGGATAGGAAGGCTTCATAGTACAGATAGATATCATCTTGACCATGGAGCCAGGCTGCTTCTTCTTCCATTTTTTTATTTTTTTTTATTTTTTT
>RQIL01005109.1:0-12781 GCA_003951145.1 Jimgerdemannia lactiflua
AGTAGTTATATATTATTTAGCTTAAAAGTAAAGAATTCTTCTTAAATTACTAGCTAATAGATATTAAGTTATAATATAGTAGATATTATAGTATGCATTTTATATAAACTTATATGATTTCTTGCATACTTGTGAAGCACAGTCTCCGAATTAATGAATTAAATATATTGTTCGCATCAATTATTGGGTTGATGGTCACATGACAGGTCATTCGAAATGTTATCAAAATGGGGCGAGTGTGGGTATTTGGGTTGACAGCGGGGATTCAGGTCAATAATGGGCTTTCGAATTATGATGGCTCAATTGTTTAGTAGTCAATGGACTTTTACTGGTGGTTATTTAAATGGTGTGGCACACTACTTGTAAGTGTGGCAGGATGGTTATTCTTTTATCCTTAGCAGGTGAGTGGATTAATGTGTGGCGATCAGGGTCCAAATGCAGGTAGCAGTTGATCAATGTGCATGGGAATGGTTAATGTGGTGGCAGTCTTTTGAAACTTGAATAAGCAGTCTGAGCAGGTCAGTTGTCAATCATGTATGGGGTAGCAGTGATCTTAAACTAAGTGGTCTGGGTGGGTTGAGTAATGTGTGGCAATCATGTGTGGGGTGGTGATCTTAAACTAAGCAGCTCATGATGGTGGTCGGGAATTATTCATAGCAATGGTTGATGGCTCGATCACTCATATCATATGTTCAAATTAACTTGAAAACTTGAGAGTGGTCATTCTGGTGGTCCGTGGTAGCGATTTCTTTAACTTGACAGCAGTCTTCTCGAATTAAGCAGTCCTTAACTTGATGGTTTTCTTAACTTGGCAGTGAACATATAAGAGTAATTCTTTAACTCAAACTTCTAAGTGATTAATTGCTCCAGATTGTTATCTTGTTCTCAGAATTATTTGGTCTCTTAGAGGCAATGAGTGATTTCTCTGTAAACTTCTTTTTACTTCAAACTTCAACTGATTGAGGATTTATTCACTGCAGTTTGGAGGAGTATTTATACAAAGTTGTGCATGGATTTTGCTAAGTATATGGCTAAGTAATTGGTAATTTTCTACTCTTGAATTAGCACAGATTTGGAAGTCAAATGACTAACTAGTAGAATAAGGCTAATCTTTTGTTTATGATGAATAAGGCTAGTTAAAGTGCAGTCACTGTTTGTGCAACTAACTAACTAGATCAAATTTGGCTAATAAAACTATCACTATTCAACCTGAAGTTCAGTGTGATTGAGATTATGTCATCTTCTTCTTCTTTCTCATTTTCCTCAGAGTGTCCAGCCAAATCATTTTCTGCAACTTCCACCAGTGAGCTGACTTCAGTTAGGGGTTCTGAGGATATGGAGGAGGTGTCTGCATGTCTTTCCAAGAGGTTGTTAAAGTCCTCTTTCTACAAAACAAATAGGTCGCTGCTATTTCCTTAGTCTTGAGAGTGATATCAGCAGTGATGATATCACTGCTGATGATGTCATCATCAGTGAAGAGTGTGGAGTACTCTTGCTGCTTCTGTGGTCTCTAGTCTATGAGGTTTTCTTCCACAAAATAGGGGACATCTGTGGGGTTCTGTGGGGCATGAATCCTCAGAGGAGGGCCTTGGAACAGAGCAATTAGTTCTCTGATAAACTGGTCTGGATTACCTTCTAGGAGGGGGTTCCAGAGGTCTTGTACTTCTTCACTCTTAACCGAAATAGTAGATTGGGCCTCTTCTGCTACCATCTCTTCTAGGTAGTCCACCTGGTGGCTTGACAGCTCTTGAATGTCTGAGGTCTTGACATACTGTAGGTTTGGAATGACCCAAGGAGCATATCTGAAGATTTGATAGACTCTTCTGGCCAATTGCTGCTCATGCCTGTCCATATATGTAGCATCTGTAATTTCTTGATGGCTGGCCTCTAGGAACTCTTGGCAGAGGTGGTGTCCCATCTCATACTCTTGCTACATGAGAAGGCGTTGAGTGGCCATTGAGATTCTGGTTTCCATTTTGCAGCGGTTCAGAGTGTAGTGGTAGGGGTTCCTTGTATAGAGATTCAGACTAGAGATTCTTCTAGTGTGCAGTCTCATGGCCCTTCTGATGTCATTGAACATCTGTTCTTGAACTGATGGCCCAGGGTGGCTCCTTGACCTTGCTGTTTGGTAGGTAATGGCAGGCATTTTGTTTGTGGTGAGTTTTCTTAGTTATAGATGCTGTTGTACCTCTTCTTTGCTGCTCCTTTTTATATTCTTGAAGGTCTTCTCCTTTGGTCTGGGGGTAGGGTCACCTGATTGTCAGTAGTATACCACTGAGGTCATTATGAGTCATTATGAGTTTCTGATGAAGATCATCTTAGGGTCAAGATAAGTCATGGATGAGTCATGACTTGCAATCAGTGGCTTGCAAAGTAGCAGCAGTCTTTAGGTTCTGATGTCACTGGTTTCAAAGGCATCATCACATCTGCCTCTTGCAAAATTAGAGCTGTCCTCAGCAGTGAGGGTTACACAGAGTTGGGTAATCTTAACTGCAGAGACAAATAGAATGCCAGTGCATTTGTGAGGACTGGCCATCCTTGTCTAAGGTGAGGGCTCCCATAGTTATGGCTGGGGGTTCGAACCTCTTGGAAATAGTTTTCCTGTAATCTGAGGCAATTTCTAGTAGTGACATCTGTTACACTGATGGACTTGAGAAGTGAACCAATGCAATTGGCTTCCTAGGTTCAGCTGAAGCATCCGTCATTCTTCATTGGAGATGACACAGATGAAGTGAGGAGAGTTGTTCAAATGCATTTTGCTTCCCTTGAGTAGTAGAGCCTTATGCAGTTGCAGTATATCTTGGTCTTGAGTAAAACTCCATCCATGGTCTTGAGTTGATAGGTGTGGTTCACAAATACTTAGTGTATGAGATAGGGTCCTTTCCATTTCAGTTCAAGCTTGGCACTCCAGTTTCCTTCTATGATAGTTTGGTAAACCAAGACTTGTTGTCCAATGAGCAGGGGCTCCAAGTCAGCTTTGCAGTCATAGTACTTCTTTTGCCATTCTTGTGCTTGTGTTATGAATCCTCATGCTTGCTGGTGTACTTTGTGTAACTGGGCAATCTCCTCGGTGACTTGTTTCCTCAAATTTGGTTGGACTGGTTCAGCAGGATCTTGTACTTCTCAACTGTACATCAGATAGAAGGGGGTCTGTTGGGTAACAGTGGCCTTTGAGGTGCAGATACTGAACAGGATTACTGAGAGGTAGATATTCTAGTTTAATTGATCTTGAGTCCTGCTGAGACCTTGCTTGATGGTCTGGTTCATTTGCTCAGTAAGTCCATTTGCCTGTAGGTGGTAAGCTGTTGTTTGCCACAGCTTGATCTTGAAGTTACTTGCAAAGGTTTTCATTGCTTTGTTGACAAATTCATGGCCTTGGTCTGTGATGATTTCTTGAGGGACACCATGGTGGCTGAAAATTTCATCATACAGAATTCCAATGATTGTCTGAGCATCAGCAGTTTCAATGGCAAAGGCTTCAGGCCATTTCATCAAGTAGTCTTCAATAGTGAGGATATAGCATCTTCCTCGGCAAGTTACTGATAAGAGTCCAATGATATCAATTCCAAGTCTCTGGAAAGCTCTGGCAGGGGCTGGGATTGGCATTAATGGTGCTTTATTGGTTGGATTTTATTGGTATCTCTGGCAAGTATCACATTGTTGTATGTGAGTAGAAATCTGCTTCCTTATTTTGGGCCACCAGTATCTTTTCTTGATTCTGGCAATGGTAGCTCTAATTCCTCAGTGTGCATTCTGGTCATGGTTGGTTGTAAGTATCTTTGGTATCTCATCTTCTCTTGGAACTCAGGTGTATCGGTCTCCTTCTACTCTCCAAAGTTCATATTGCCTTCTTGAAATTTCTTGAAGTTTCTCTGGATAAACAGCTTGTGGGCTGGCTGGATTCCTTTCTTGAAGCTTCTATGATGCAGGCTCCAGATAAGAGTGAGGCACAATTCTTGATTCATTTGGGCAAGCGGGAAGTAGCCTTCTCTCATAGGAGCTCCTTCCCTTCTTGAGTTCATGGAATTCTTGACAAAGTGTCCACATTTGAATTCTTGATATCCTTCTTATAGATAATGGTAAACTGGTATTCTTGCAGAGATATGATCCATCTGGCAAAGATTCCTGAGGGCTCTGGTTTTTTGAACAACCATTGGAGGGCTTGGTGGTCTGTGATGAGGGCAAATATCTTTTTCAAGAGGTAGTGTCTGAAGTAGTCTACTGCCCAACTACTGCAAGGCATTCCAGTTTGGTGGCACCATAATTTGCCTGAGTCTTGTTTGTGGCTTTGCTAGTATATTCAATAATATGTTCCTTCTTCTGGTCATCTTGTTAAGATAGAATAGATCTAAGTTCAAGGGCAGAGGCATCAGTTGCCAGGATGAATGGTTTATCGAAATTTGGCCACACCAGGACAGGGGCTTCGGTGAGGGCTTTCTTGAGTAGATCAAATGACTTCTGCTGATCTTCCTTCTAGTAAAATGGTTGGTCCTTCTTGGAAATATCTCAGAGTAGTGCTGCCTTATCTGAAAATCTTAGGATGAATCTCTAGTAATAGGATGCCAACATGAGAAAGAATAGGGTCTCCTTTGCTGAGGTAGAAATCAAGTAGTTCTTGACTTTCTCCACCTTATATAGGTCAGCATGTGTACCTTGAGCTGAGATAACATACCCCAGGTATTCGACTTGGTGTTTTCCAAAAAAGCATTTCTTGGCATTGAGTCTGAGTCCTGAGCTTCAGATGGTATCAAATACTTCACAGAGGTCTTGCAAGTGTTGCTCAAATGTCTCGGAGTAGATGATTACATCATCTATATAGACTAGCACATTTCTTCTAATGAGGTCCCGATAGATATAATTTATCATTCTTTGGAATGAAGCTGATGCATTGCAGAGTCCAAATGGCATCCAGAGATATTCACATTGTCCTCATCTGGTGATGAAGGCTGTTTTGCAGATGTCTTCCTTAGCTATAGGTATTACTTGGAATCCTTGGAACTAGTCTGTAGTAGTCATGTACTTGGCTTTCCCGAGGGCATTGAGGAGGTCATCTATTCTTGGCAGAGGGTAGGTATCTTCTGTAGTGACTTTGTTGAGTTTTCTGAAATCTACAACTAATCTCCATCCTTCTTCTTTGGCATGATGATTGCTGGCAAAGCCCAGGGGCTTGATGAGGGTCTGATAACTCCATTTCGTAGCATTTCTTCTATGTGTTGTTGTTCAAACTCGATCAGATGGTATGGTGTTTGGTAGGGGTGCTGTCTGATAGGTTTCGCATTTCTAGTATATATAGGGTGCTCTCCATATTGATATGGTGGGAAGTTATTATATATGGTGGTAAATATATCCTTGTATTCTTCTATTAACTCCTGTATCTATTGTTGCTGATCCTTGGTTAGAGTTGTCTTGATGTTAATAGCTTTGATTGCTGAGACTTCCTCCCTGGTATCATTAGTCTCACTGGAGAGGGCTTGCCATTTTCTAAAAATTCAAAGACTTCCTCCTCATAGGTGTCTATCAGTGGTTTGAAATATCCCAGTATTGTTTCTTTGGGAATAATGATCACTTCAAAGCCCATATTCCTGATAGGGATATGAATTGGTGACATCTGGTCATGAATTCATTCTTCTGCCATAAGTAGGTGATATTTTTCTTGGAGCTCCATCGATGGTGCAAATATCAAGTTGTCAGCTTCTACTGGGAGGTGTATATCAAGGCCTCTTTGCTGGTAAGGCTGCAGGGTGATATCTTCTCTTGCTCGGATGGGATAGTAGATGTAGGGTCTCATTTGTCTGAACTGAGCTACCCTTGCTACATGAACTTCGATGGATGGTTCCTGGTGGTCTCTATTGGTGCTTCCAAAGCCTCCTTGTCCTCTCTTAGTGCTGTCCAGTTGCTTTGCTTCTTGGATGGTAGGTTGTGAAGTCTTGATGAAGAGTATCTGGCAGATAGCTGTCAAGGGGCTGAAGTTTTGGTGGGTCCTTCCATTATTGTGGATAATGACCTTGAGGGGGCCTTGGTAGTCTTGATCAATGACTCCTCCTTCTACAGTAATTCCTTTAGCTGCCAAAGATGATCTTGATATCAGTTGACCATAGAGTCCCAGTAGTATAGCAAGTATAATTTGGAGGTCAAAGGTCCTGGTACTTCTGGGTCAGATTACTGCTTGATAGGGGAGATAGAGGTCATACCCCACTGATCCTTCTGTTTGTGCAAGAGGGGGCTGAGCCCATGGTGACAGTAGCTTGACTTGAATGACCGGCTGAGTCTTGAGGAAGGGTACTCCAGCAGCTGCAATTGTGGGTGGAAACTCTATTCATTCTGGCTTGAAGAATGACCAGTGTGCTCCTGTTTTTAGGTTCCTTGTGTAATTGAATCCTGTCCTTCTGAGTGGGTTCAGGGCTTCCATGAGGGTGAAGGCAAGATTAACTCCTTGATTTCCTTCATATGGGTAGCAGTGCCAATGGATGATGGTCAGAATTTCCAATGGTTGATCCCAAATAGTGGTTTTGTTCTTTGCTTTGCAGTTTCCTTCATGGTTGATCTCTTTGCACTTTCGGCAGGCCCAGCAGATTTGAGGTTCTTGTAGGGTGGGGTCCTTTCTCTTGACTTGGCTTTTGTGGACATCCTTGCTAAGATGAACACTTCGATGTTCACACCAGTAACAGGTGAAGGTCTTTCCACAATCACAGTGTCCTTTCTTGACAAAGCCTTCATTTTGCTCCTTGACTTCCTTGCTGGTGGGATATTTTTTTTGATACTTGTCATAGGTGGGCAGGGTAATCTAAAGGACTCAAGTAATGGTGTAGGAACTGCTGCTGTCTTTTTTGATTATGAGAGTTTTGACAGGTTGTCGGGAAAGGACCTTTTGTTGCTCTTGGTATATCTTCTTGAAGGTCTTTGAAGTTACTCAGATGGGGACTGGTGCTCATCTCAATTCATCTCTATCTTCTTGAATCTTTGAAGTTGCTCAGATGGGGACTGGTGCTCATCTCAATTCATCTCTATCTTCGATTGCTGGCATTGGAACCTTCTTGATGTCCAGGATTTGGCAGTTGATACAATCATCTCTTGGTGAGTAGAAGTGGTTGAAATGCTCACACTTGCCTAGGCAGAAGGCTTGCATGATTCGATTTTCTACCAATGGAGGTGGTGGCTATATGGATAGTCCTGCAAACTTGCATGCTGCTCTTTCATTATTACTTCCATCAATCCTTGACTGTAAACCTTCAATATTAATGACTCCAACAAAGGGTTCTTCTGATCCATTATCTTGATCTCTAGGGGCATCAAAGTCACTTCCCAATTCTTGCAAGAAATTTGCTTCACTATCATTCTCATCCTCAGTAGTGGTGGTTGTCTCACCATGTCCTTGCCATTCTGTCTCAGAGGCTTGGCTTGCTTTCCTTGATGACCCTCTTGACTCGATGGGTATCTTATGCTTCTGCCCATGAATGGTGAAGACTAGGAGTTACCTTCTGATATCCACATTGGCTCCAACTCAGTGCATCCAATCTGTTCCCAAGATCAGATCATAGGAGGTTGCAGGGGTCACAACTGCTTGAGGAACATTGAGGCAGGCTTTCCCTACTTGAATGGGGATGTCTTGCACAAGTCCTAGGGGGGTAGATGCTGATCCATCTGCCATGATTACTCTTGCCTTGGTTCCTTTGTCAATTCTCCAACTGATTCTTTCCAGCATTCTCTGGGTAATGACACAGACTGCTGCTCTAGTGTCAATAAGAATTCAGGCATTTTCACTATGTACTTTTCCACTCACAAGCCTTGTCAATTGATGTTCTTGTTGCCGATTTTCATGCACCACATGGATAGTGCTGGGCTCTTGTGTGTGTGGTCCTTGGACAGAGAGTCTCTTGGTATCTTCCTTAGCTTCCTTCAGGAATTTTCGCCTAACTTCTGGGGCATTCTTGAGGACTTGCTCAATAGTAAGGCCTGCATTCTATTGACAGATCTGGTCTCAAAGTGAGGCTGCTGCATGAGGTTTGCTGCTCCTCCAATATTTAGTTCCTTAGAGCGAGGTCTCTCATTTCTAGTGGGCATCTCGTCTGCTGAGGACTCCATGCTCATGTGCTCATTTTCTTCAAGATCAGGCAGAGAGGTGGTTCTTGATACTTTTGATGATCCAGCCTTGGGCTTGAGGGTGTCTCTTCTGACTTGCTTGTCATTTTCCTGGGGAGTGTCTAAGGAGGAATGGCTATGTCTTGGGTACTTGCCTGTTGACACTATTACCAGTAATGGTGGTGGGGTCTTTGGGGGTCTTCCTCATCCTCTGGTCTGTGCAGATGCTGTTTCTCAAGTTACCTTGGAGGAGTAGGCTTCATAATATGAGGGGGTGTCTCCTTGGTCTTAAAGCCAAGTTGTTTCTTCTTCCATTTGGTGGATCTCTTCATCCATCTGAATAAGGTTGACATTTCTGTCATTGGATTGAGTAGCTTGCTTTCTTGGGCAGTACCTTTGGATGTGGCCTTGATTTCTACAGTAGAAAAAGGTAGGGATAAGGGGACCTACTATAGCTGAGCCTATAGTTGCAGCTGAGGGTGCCTGAGAAGAACTCCTATTGTCTTGTTGTCAGTAGTCTGATCTGTTGTCACGGCAGTAATCTTATTGTCTCCCTTCTTAATTCTTCAGCTGTGCTACCATAATGGCTAAGTCCTTCATCTGTTTAGTGAGTATGGTTATTGGGTCATCTTATACTCTTGGCAGCTGCTGTTGTTGCTGTGGCTGTTGACTGAATTGGACTGAAGCTGAAGGTGGGGGTCTATTCTCGTAGTTGGCCAACTGGGCCCTGAGGAATGCATTCTCTTATTCTGCTGTAGTTCCTTGAGATCTTGGGACCTTGACTCTAGCAGGTTCATGGTAAACTTATACTTACTAGGCTGGTCTGTAGTCTGCTTCCCAACATCCTTGTGCTCCAGCAACTTGCTGCTCAATACTCTGATATTCCATCCTAATGACTTGCCTTCTGAGTTCTGGGTATAGGCTATTGAGGAAGGTAGTTGAAGCCAGTGCAAGTTGGATGGCAGGCTGCAAGTTCGCCTTGATCATCTGTGCTTAAATCCGATGGTAGAAACTCTTTGGGGTTTCATTTACAGCTTGGGTCATGTAGGTCAGAGCTTCTTGTGCTTCTCGTTAGCATTCAAGACTATTGAACTGGGCATGGAGCCAGTTCTTGTGGATGGTGTATCTTTGTACATGATTTCCATATAGTATAAGGTGAGCTTTTTATTCCACTCTATGGATTTCTCCTCCATTATATCTGGCTTGGTTGTATCTCTTGAGGGCTGGGTCTCTCAAAAGTGACTCAACAATGCTGAGTTTTCTTTCTACATCCCATTGCTTGGCTGCTGCTTGTACTTCAATTTCTCTAATGAACTCTTTGATGTCTTCATTATCTGCTCTATGGAACTTCTGTAAGTAACTCATGTCTGGCTCATCTTTGCTGTTCTCACTGTCTGAGACTGGTTCAGGGGTAGTGTTCCTTGATGGTCCTTATGGAGAAGGGGAGGGTGCTTGATGTACAGAGGGTACAGGCAGAGGGCAGTGTCTTGGTGGTGATAAGAGTCCTCTGGTAGACTGGTGATGGCTATTGAATACTGGGGCACTAGGAGGACTGGTGTTTCTTGTTTCTTGAGGATAGTGCTGGGGGGTAAGTGACCAAAGTGCTGAGGCTTAGGTGATTGAAGATACTAGGGGACTAATATAACTGGTGTTGAACTCATCTGCCCCTTACTGTTGTGAAGTAGTGAGGTCCTGTTTACCTTATTGGAAGTCTGTGTAGCTGCCTGTATAATGATGTAGATTGAACTCATCTCTGGAGTTGTATGAGTGGTAGTCCTCCTCTCCTTCAGATGTTTCAAAGTATACTCAGTCTAGGGGGGTGGCTCAGTTGATAACTGTAGAAATATAGTCACTCCTGTCTGAGTTCTTCCTATAGATTTGGGTCTGGTATTCCTCAGAAAGGTCTTCTTCTAGGTCTTAGATTAGGAGGGGTTCTGGTTGTCCTCTGAGTTGTCTTCTCTCCCTTGAGGTTAAACCATAATTCAGGTCACTTTTATCTTCTGATTTGGTCCTCTGGCTGCTATTTCTGAACAAGGTCTTGGCTGTTGTTCTGACAATGGTGTGGACCTTCTTTTCTGCTGAAGAGGGCTGTCTCTGAACTTGTTGCTGGCTGCTAGGTTCTCTTGGAGTCTCCAATGTAGATGGCTGCTGGGTTCTTGAGCCAAAAGGTTAAGTCTTTAGAAAACTATTCCCAGTTGAGCCTCCAAAATGTGGCATGCATTTTGTATAAACTTATATAGTTTCTTGCACACTTGTGAAATACAGTCTCCGAATTAATGAATTAAATATTAAATATATTGTTTGCATCGATTATCAGGTTGATGGTCACATGACAGGTTATTTGAAATATCGTCAAAATGGAGCAAGTGCAGGTATTCAGATTAACAGCAGGGATTCAGGTTGATAACAGGCTTTCAAATTATGATGGCTCAATTGTTTAGTGGTTGATGAACTTTTACTGGTGGTTATTTGAATGGTGCAGCATGCTGCTTGTAAGTGTGGTGGAACGGTTATTCTTTTATCCTTAGCAGGCAAGCGGATTAACATGCAGCGATCAGGGTCCAAATATGGGTGGTGGTCAATCAATGTGCATGGGAACGGTTAACATGGCAGTGGTCTTTTGAAACTTGAATAAGTGGTCTGGGCGGGTCAGTTGTCGATCATGCGTGGGGCAGCAGCGATCTTAAACTAAGTGGTCTGGGCGGATTTAGTAATGTGTGGCAATCATATATGGGGTGGCAATCTTAAACTAAGCAGCTTGTGACAGTGGTCGGAAATCATTCGTAGTGATGGTCAATGGCTCGATTGCTCATATTGTATATTTTAATTAACTTGAAAACTTGAGGGTGGTCATTCTGGCAGTCCGTGGCAGCAATTTCTTTAACTTAATGGTGGTCTTCTTGAATTAAGCAGTCCTTAACTTGACAGTTTTCTTAACTTGGCAGCGAACGTGCAAGAGTAATTCTTTAACTCAAACTTCTAAGTGATCAATTGCTCCAAATTGTTATCTTGTTCTCAGAATTATTCGGTCTCTTGGAGGTAATGAGTGGTTTCTCTGTAAACTTCTTTTTACTTCAAACTTCAACTGACTGAGAATTTATTCACTGCAGTTTGGGGGGGTATTTATACAGAGTTGTGCATGGATTTTGCTAAGTATATGGCTAAGTAATTGGTAATTCTCTACTCTTGAATTAGTGCAGATTTGGAAGTCAAGTGACTAACTAGTAGAATAAGGCTAATTCTTTGTTTGTGATAAATAAGATCAGTTAAAGTGCAGTCACTGTTTGTGCAACTAACTAACTAGATCAAATTTGGCTAATAGAACCATCACTGTTCAACCTGAAGTTCAGTGTGACTGAGATTATATCATCTTTTTCTTCTTCCTCATTTTCCTCAGGGTGTCCGGCCAAATCATTTTCTGCAACTTCCACCAGTGAGCTGACTTCAGTTGGGGGTTCTGAGGGTATGGAGGAGGTGTCTGCATATCTTTCCAAGAGATTGTTAAAGTCCTCTTCCTACAAATCAAATGGGTCACTGCTATTTCCTTAGTCTTGAGGGGTGATGTCAGCAATGATGATATCACTGCTGATGATGTCATCATCAGTAAAGAGCACAGAGTACTCTTGCTGCTCCTGTGGTCTCCAGTCTATGAGGTTTTCTTCCACAAAATAGGGGACATCTGTGGGGTGCAGATCCTCAGAGGAGGGCCTTGGAACAGAGCAATTAATCCTCTAATAAACTGGTCTGGATTATCTTCTAGGAGGGGGTTCCAGAGGTCTTGTACTTCTTCACTCTTAACCAGAATGGTAGATTGGGCCTCTTCTGCTACTATCTCTTCTAGGTAGTCCACCTGGCGGCTTGACAGCTCTTGAATGTCTGAGGTCTTGACATACTATAGGTTTAGAATGGCCCAAGAAGCATATCTGAAGATTTGATGGACTCTTCTGGCTAATTGCTGCTCATGCCTGTCCATACATATAGCATCTGCAATTTCTTGATGGCTGGCCTCTAGGAACTCTTGGCAGAGATAGTATCCCATCTCATACTCTTGCCATATGAGAAGACATTGAGTGGCCATTGAGATTCTGGTTTCCATTTCGTGGCAGTTCAGAGTATAGTGGTAGAGGTCCCTTGTATAGAGATTCAGACTAGGGATTCTTCTAGTGCACAGTCTCATGGCCCTTCTGATGTCATTGAACATCTGTTTTTGAACTGATAGCCCAGGGTGGCTCCTTGACCTTACTGTTTGGTGGGTGATGGCAGGCATTTTGTTTGTGGTAAGTCTTCTTAGTTGTAGATGCTGTTATATCTCTTCTTTGCTGCTTCTTTTTATATTCTTGAAGGTCTTCTCCTTTGGTCTGGGGGTAGGGTCACCTGATTGTCAGTAGTATATCACTGAGATCATTATGAGTCATTATGAGTTTCTGATAAAGATTATCTTAGAGTCAAGATGAGTCATAGATGAGTCATGACTTGCAATCAGTGGCTTGCAAAGTAGCAGTAGTCTTCAGGTTCTGATGTCACTAGTTTCAAAGGCATCATTACAATATATACTAAGCTTAATAAGTATATCAGATTTCTTTGTCTTAAATTTTTGTCTTCTTTGACTTTCAGAGTTAGTAATTTCTTAAGGTTGAATATATAAAGAGATATTTCCAAAGATCTTTATTAGAATACTTATTCTTTTTCAATATTTTTAATT
>RQIL01005110.1:0-22651 GCA_003951145.1 Jimgerdemannia lactiflua
AAATTAATAAACTCTATTAACACTTTAACTTACCATCTCTGGCTAAAATATATAGCATCTGCCTAGCATATATAGTTAGTTAACATAAATATTTTGCTAATGTATATAAGAAGAAACTATTTATTGGTAATACACATTACGCGAATTTATGTGTTCTGATTGAATCATATTGAGTTGTTTATCATTTTTAGAAATTCCCCCTTATTCGTCTCGCTCTTCACAAGATGATACTCTCTTACGCTCGACGCACTGGTTTCCATTTCAGTACAAACTCGAACGTAAGTACCGACGAACTGCTCCTCTACAGTTTCTTGTCTACGTTACTTGCGCGAATGGTTCTATAACCTGTAACGCTTGCTCTATTCAGAAAATTATCCTAACACCGCACCCTTCTACCGGAACGCACTCGCTTCTTCCAAAGTCTAGAAACGAGGCCTTCATTAGTAAAGCGCGACAATTCCTTACGAAGAAACAATACAGCATGGCCAACATCGAACTTAACTGCCTAATTCGCGGAGACACCCGTGCCGCCGAGCGTGTTTTTCCCGTCGAAATTGCGAGGTACAAACTTGTTGGATCCCTCAAGAAGCAGATCATACAAGATAACCCGAATAGTTTCAAAAATATCGATGTTGAAATTACGCTCTGGGGTGTCTCCATTCCCCTCGACGACAACCCTGACGTCATGCTCAAGCAGCTTGCGTTTGAAGATAACGAACCAAAGGGCATTCGAAAGTTGCTCCCAGCAAAAAGATTGTCAAAATACTTCTCTGACAATCCTGCTGACGGCCATGTCCACATCATCGCCGAGACCCCGATTGGTGAGTAACCTCCACTCATAGGGTCACTTCCTCGATATCAATCGTTGCTCTTTGTGGATACCGTTGCTGCCAGCGCCGGTGGCTCCCCAGCGTATGATTACGTTCGAATATCCTTTCTGGCTTGTACCATATTCACCATTATTCCTTGCTCTTTCACTTATGACTAGTGCCTCTTTCGCTGCCAGTACCATCAGAATTTGAGAAAAGGAGGAAGGCTGAAGAATTCGGTAAGAAGACGTTTCTTTCTACAATTCCCCGCCCTTTCTAGGTATGGCTAACTTGTACAAAATTTCTGTCCCTTCAGTTCCGGCAATCGTAAAGAAAACGTTCACTGTCACTGGAGCAATCAGGACGTTTGAAGTGGATTCCGTCTACTATGTGGATCCGGCGGAGAACGAGGAAAGCCAGAAATTCCTGGCTAACATTAAGAGTTGCCAGTTGCTAATGCTCATGGGTGCGAGGGCATCTGGCAAGTCAACGCGACTGTACCGGCTCATGTCTCAGCTGGTTGAGGACGGCTATCTTTGTTATTTGTAAGTTAACTCTCTCAAATGAATGCACGATCTATATACTACTATGCACTAATTCGATTTTTCTATTTATTCTTCATATTAGTATATCACTTGATATAGTTACTGTTGATAAAGGTCAAGATGCATTCTGGACAACTCTAGGCTTTGCTCTTGGAATCCACTACAATAAGAATGAGCTTAAAGAAATTAAGTCTTCGTTTGATTTTTTCAAGGCGTTCGCCCGAAATGCCTGGGATCTTCGTTGACGAGTTCGATAAATTGTATAATGCAACAGACGATGTTCGCAACCAATGTCTGGGAAATCGGAAACAACAATCATCTTTACGCGGTTCATAGTATCATAGCCTGTGGGACTTCCAGCATCCGGCATTTGAACTCGACAAATCTACGCCTATCACCCTTCAACATCGCCGAGTCCTTCACAAACCCGTACTTCAGCGCGCAGCAGACGCAACGCCTCTTCGGGGAATTCGCACGGGACGAGAAAATTACAATAGATCATGATATTGTTGATGATATCTACTCAAACTCCAATGGGTATGTTCTGCATCTTATTTGGTACCGCATAAGTCATAATCTTACTAATATGATTCGCTCTTTTGATAAGCATCCCGGCATGATTTGCCTTTGTGGACGTGCTATTGCAGAAAACCTTTGTGGGAAAGTCGACTACGAAACGAGGAATCTCACCTACAAAACCTGGCTAGACTTCTCCATCGGCGAGCTGGATAAAAGGATTGACTCTTACTGCACCTTTAGAAGTATGGCAGATTCGCTCCTTAGTAAGCAAGCCACAGATGCTGTCAATCTTCTTCGATCTTATTTCATAGGATTTCTCGGCGACGTATTCGTCGAGGGCGTGGAGGACATAAGCAAGCTGATTTCCTAACGGCCGAGGGAGTGCTACTGAAGCCTCAAATAGACCACAGTTGCTACCATATCGCCTCGGCTCTCGTAGACTCGTTTATTCGGCGATACGTTATTCCCCAGAAGTACACAAACGCCCCTTCAACGCCTATCCCAATGCAATACGAAGGTGGACCCTTGGATATTCTGGAGGTTTTGAAAGAATCTCTCAAATTCTTCGACAAAGGCGTCATTAAACGGGCGCCGATTCGCTCATACAAAAAACCAACAGTCAGCGTGGGCGGTCATCACAATACTCAAGTCCCTCGAGAGAGTGTATACAATACGGAGCTCATGAGGATCTTGATGAACTGGATTTGCAAGATGGGAAATTACAAAGTCGTTGGACAGTGGCATTTTCGCAGCGACGATGGAAGAGACAAATACAGCGACATAATGATCGCTAAGCCCGGAGAGATGACGGTTCTTCTGAAACTTTTGGCTTCCGGAGACTCTAGCTTTGTCAAGAAACATATTGACAAGATGCCTGATTACAAGAATCTCCTCTCTGCAGATGAGTCCTGGGTCGTTCACTTCACTCGTGAAGATGGATATCTTGAGCATCCTTACTGGCTGTCCGATGATCAGCTGAACGGAGGTGTTAATATGGTGCACTTCTGGCACGACGAGAACTTTGAGACAGTGCGGATGAGTGCCCGCCGGAAGGATGTGGACGGCAATATCCAGCAGATTGACGATCAGCAGTTCGCTGTTTGAGGTGCGTTATTCTCAGGCCAGGTGGTTCTATGATTCCTTCTATTGTTTTTCATTGGTCTAAGATATTTTGACGTCAAAAATATAGGTTTTTGCGTTGCTGGGCCGAATGAGTTGGCCATCACCCGTTGTGGTTTGAAAGTGATGAGTTTTTAGTGGTCTGGCAGATCTGAATGAAATTTTTTGCTTTAGTCAGTTGTATAATGACAAAAACGTAGTTCGCGAACTAAAAAAAAAAAGAATATATCTTCTTTTTTCCCGAAATCTCATATACATATTGGGATCACGTAATAATTCTAATTGGTCTAATGTCATATACATTGCATGGTGGCTTGACTTATGGTGGGCTCAAGCATATTTGGCCACAACGTGACAATAGTTGGACCTGAATTCCACCTAACTTCACCTTAAACTTGATACAAGCCAAACCGGACCTCCAAACTGAATTATATCCAATCTGTTTCGAATTGAATCTGTAGTGAATATTCTAGTACTAGGTGGAAGGAGGTATATTTGAACCGATCGTACTGATGACGCCACACATAGATGACGTCGCACATATCGAACATACGTATCGAGTTATATATCCCAACACTTGCGCTCAAGGAGATATGTACACACACAAAATGAACTGCAAACTGCAGGAAATGCACTGAATAATGTATGAATATAAAACTAAAACTAGATATAACTTACTAGAATAATAAAATCTTATATCTAGAGGTTAAAAAGTATACTGTAATATCAAAAAATATCCATTTACAGATAAGAAATATAAATATAGAAATATAGTATGAGAGGCTTTTAATGGTCTGATAAGCCTTTTAATTACCACCTTTCTCTGCTATCACTTACATTATACAAATTTCCAGTACACTTTTGATATATTTCTATACAGTTTATTGAGAAAAGTAAATAACAATATAATAACTGTGTAAGATTCTAGTGGGCATACTAGATCTGGAGGTGGTGGTATTCAACTGACAGTATGTAAAGAAAGAGATTGGCATGGAGATGGGCTTCTTTGGGCTGAGTAGTAGAGGAGGGTCTGGTGAAGAATAGAGAATGAGCAGAAAGACTAAAGGAGAAGTACTGGTGAATTTTACTAATATAGTAAAGAATGGTGGAGTAGCTGAAGGAAATTATGATTAAAAGGTAGTTGGGAAGAAAAAGAAGAAGTAGAGGAGTACTGGTGGCATGCTGTCTATTGGAGAGGAGAAGGGAGTTGTAGAAAAAGTGACTAATAGTAGGGCTGTGACTGCTGATAGAGGTGTGATAGAGAATCTGGAAAAAAACTAAATATAACTACTAATGGATATAGAAGACTCTCAAGAGCTTAGGAATGTCATACTAGGAGGACCTGTCTGATGGAATAATGGGGCTATTGGTTGCATTATTACTTAAAAAGTCAATCTTAGAATTTATAGACCTATTGAGCTTCTGTGAACTAGTGGTAATGGTAAGAATTATTTCAGAGATATCAAAGAGATAGTTAGGAGATGTAGCATTGGGGAAGTTTTTGAAGAGGCTGGAAGAGGTAGAAGTTGAATTTATTAAGAAGAAATATATAGTGGATATATTAACTATAGGAGTGTTAGTGGGCAAGATTGAGGTATCAATAAAGAGATATCTGAGATAGAATTCCAAAATAGTATTCCTGATGATTATGGTGGTCTCCATTGTGTTAATAGATGAAAAAAAGAACCAAATTGTGAGTAGTGATGCAGAAATATAGGGATGTAGTAGTTAATGAATTTCAGATATATGAGGGGATAATATTTAGAATAGTGAACATAAGAGTAAGGCTGAAAGTGGCTGGGAATGAGACAATAGTGATCCTTTCTCTGCTATTACTCATATTATACAAATATCTAGTATACCTTTTGATATATTTTTCAATCATTTATTGAGAAAAGAGACTAATAATATAATAACTCAGCAAGGTTATGATATATATACTAGATCTGGAGATAGTGGTTCAACTGGCAGTATGAAAAGGAGGAGATGAGATTGGGAATAGATTTCTTTAGACTGACTAGTGGAGGAGGGTCTGGTGGAGGGCAGAGTATCAGCAAAAAGACAGAGAAAGAGTGGCTAGTAAACTTTGCTAGTGCAGTAAAGAATAATAAAGGAAGGAGTAGTGGAAGATTGCTGGTAAGGAAAGGTTGAAAGAGGGGGGCACTGGTGGTATACTATCTACTAGAGGGGAGAAGAAAGCTGGAGGAGAAGTGACTAGTGATGGAACTTAGACTGCTGATAGAGCTATAATAGAGAATCTGGAAAAAAAATCCAGATACTACTATAGAATAGATAGATATAGAGAGTATACTGAGAGCACAGAGAAGATATATAAAAAGAAGCAGTTTTATGGTGTAATAGAGTTGTTGGTTGCATAATTACTCAAGAAGTCAATCTCTGAATTCACAGTTATACTGAGTTTCTGAAGTTTAGTTCTAATGGTAAAGATAGTGTTGAGATTATAGGTTACAACTCAATATAGTGCACTTGATATAGATAATTTGTAGCGCAGTGGTGTTGGGGTGACATCATCAACAAATGCATAAAAGCGCATTACTTGAGTGATCAATAAATTCCTCTCTCTTTTTCCTCTCTCCTATTCCCTCTAAAGTTCACAACAAAGGTTATGAGCCCTGATTAGTAGATAATACACACCTCTTTAGTATATGCTACACTACAATGTATGAAGATGTCAAACCCAGGAAGCCCAAGCTCAAGTTCTGTGGCACTAAGCCCAGAAAGTAACACAAGTGGAACAGGTACCAGTGTGGGTACCACAGTCACTCCGGTGGTGGCTACGATGACAAGAAGGATGATTCCTGTCTTCGACGGTAAGGATTATGCCATATGGGCATACCATATGAGGAATCTCTTGGAGGAATGTGGTCTAGAGAACTATTGGAAGCCACAGGCGCAAATAATGAGATATGACCCAGTGAAGGATCGCAAGGTATTGAGGGAGATCACATTCACTTGATCGAATGAGCAAATGAAACTTGTTATGAACGCTACGACAGTGAATGAAGCCTGGAAGATCCTACATGACCATCATCAACAAGCATCTGCATCCAACAGATTCCACCTGAAGGGACAATTATTTACTATATGGATGAAGCCCAAGGAGAGCATCCAAGAATATGCCAACTGCGTCAACAATCTGACGAATCAGGTGAACTCGCTTTCTATGCCGGTGGACCTCATCAGGGAGGAAGACAAGGTCCTGGCCCTTATACGAGACCTTCCAGACATGTATAACATGGTCATATCCACTATGCGGGAATCTGATAAACTTTCGGACTACAAGCACATCATCACGAGCCTATTAAACAATGAATTGAGGCAGAACAATGGTGCAAATGAAGACTATGATGAGAAAGCATTCTATGGCACATGTGGTCGAGGCAAAGGAAAGCCAAGTAAAGGATGAGGTCAACGAGATGGTCAATACGCCAAGTTCGGCGGTAAGTGCTTCTACTGTGATAAGCCCAGACATTGCATCCAAGACTGCAATCTAAAGAAGAAAGAAAAGAGAGACCAACGTGGTCAGGCAAACATCGTGGACACCAACAATCAGAGCGGCAACAGGATGTTTTTCACAGAGGCAGAGAGCTGCCAACATGCAAACATAAGTATGAGCGCTAATGTGTACAGCGAAGAAGTTTGGCTCATTGATTCTGGTGCAACACAACATATGACAGTGCACCACGAATAGTTCTCTATGTATGAGAATTTCGAGCATCCTGTACCTATCAAACTAGGTGATAACAATGTGATCTATACTCAGGGCAAAGAAAATGTGGGAATGCACCTGCATGGAAAGGTCAAAGAACCTCAGGCACCTTTGCAGATGTACTATACACTCCGGATATAAGCAAAAATCTCTTCTCGATAGGACGAATAATGGCCTGAGGAGACAAAGGAGTAAACATATGCCTGAATGGAGTAATAGTAATCGATCTAAAGAACAATAAGGAATTAATATATACATCAAAAAGAGGAAATCTTTATGCAATCGACGGCATGCCGAATGGTACATCAGCACATTCCGCAATAACAAATGACACCTGGTGTGTATGGCATGAACGGTTAGAACACATCGGCCAGACAAGCTTAGAACGGATGATGAGAAATAGCTCGGTGAAAGGATTGCCAAACTGTACATCTCTGAATTTCTTTTGTGATAACTATGCAGCAAATAAGACTTCTTGAAGATCTTTTCAGGAATGGACGAAGCAAGCAAATGGTATACTCGATCTTATACATATGGACATCTGTGGTCCCAAGCATACATCATCACATTCCAGGAAGAAGTATTTCATTACTTTCATAGACAACTACACTCGTAAGGCTCATGTATACCTCCTCTCAGCAAAGAGCAAAGCATCTCGAGAAATTCAAAGAATTCAAGGCAAGCGTGGAGAACAATATGAAATGTTGGATAGGAATACTATGCTCGGATAACGGGACAGAATACATAAATAAGTCCTTTAAACAATTCTTAAAAAAGCATGGAATACGACATACTAGAATGACTCCCTATACTCTGCAACAAAACGGCATGGCGGAACGGTTCAATCGAATAATTGTCGAGATGGCCCAAACGATGATGAATGTAGCTGGTTTGCCGCAATCCTTCTGGGCCAAAGCATTGAACATGGCGGTGTACATACATAATCGATGTATTTCTCGAGCCTTAAGCAAAGAAAGTGACATACAGTCTAAGGATGATAACCTTACTCCTGAAGAACTGTGGAGTGGATCCAAGCCCGACGTCTCGCACTTACGGACATTCGGAAGCAAGGCTTACATATTGAATAAAGGTGGAAATAGAGGAAAATTCAAGCCTAAAGCAGATAAGCATATATTCCTTAGATACGACAGATCAGCGTATAGGTTGTGGAACATGTAAAAGCGTGGTATAATCATCTCTTGCGATGTTCAGTTCAAAGAGAAAGCAAAGGAAATTTGCATGGAAATTCCTATACCCGTAACCAATCCAATGGTGAGTGGAATTACACCAACGGCCAATAGAACTATGCCAATGGTGAGTGCGAAAACTCACCAACAATTCTGGCAACAATGATACAACCTATGCCAATGAGATCAATGGTGCAAGTATCTACGAGACCCCCTGAACCGAGAATTACAGAGATTTCAGATAATGAAGAGGATATCTCTCCAAAGGGCAAGAAAAAGTGCAAGTCTGGGATGGACAACAAAGTCCAAGCGGATCTTGGAAGTTACTGGGATCCACCCAAGTCATCTCATCGCAAACAACATCACGTGAACTATGCCTGCAAATGCGCTTACATAGCAATGACTGGTGAGCCGGCACACTACGATGAAGCCATTCATTCGAATGATAAAAAGAAGTGGAAAAAGGCTATGGAAGAGGAGTATAATTCACTCATCGAGAATGACACATGGGACTTGGTCTCTCTTCTGACAAATCGGCAAGCCATAGGATCCCAATGAGTGTATAAAATCAAGCACGATAGCAATGGCGGCAAAGAGCGATTCAAGGTCTGATTTGTGGCAAAGGGGTATTTACAAGACTTTGGGGTTGACTATGATGAGACCTTTTCCCCGGTATTTAAGCTTACTTCGCTTAGAATACTTTTTGCGATCAGAGCCAAGTATGACTACAAGATACATCAAATGGACATTAAGACAGCCTTTCTAAATGGAGATGTGGATACCGAACTATACGTTCTTCAACCACAAGGATACAAACTCTACGACAATGAGAAGGAGTTAGTATGCAGACTATGCAAAGGCCTCTATGGTATAAATCAGGTGGCAAGACTGTAGAATCGAAAGATCGACAATTATCTCATAGAAGAGAATGGGTTCAAATGATGCAAAACAGACCCATGCATATACACTCGTCATACATCCTCAGGAACAGTGTATCTGGGAATTTGGGTTGATGATATTATTCTGGTCGGAACGACAAATGAGATTAATGAAGTAAAGGCAGCACTATGCAAGAAGTTCAAAATGACAGATCTGGGTGATGTGTCTTTCCTTTTGGGGATATCCATCATATGTGACAGGAGCGCATGTACTATACACCTAAGCCAAGAAGCCTACATTCAGACAATACTTGAGTGATTCGGCATAAGTGAGTGCAAGCCAGTCGGAACACCAATGGAGACGTCTGTGAGATTAAAGAAGTCTGATGCACCTGACAACAACAATATTCCCTACCAACAAGCAGTAGGATCCCTTATGTATCTGATGCTCAGGACAAGACCCGACCTATCATATGCAATCAACAAAGTGGTACAATATGCATCATGCTACGACAACTCGCATTGGATGGCAATCAAGCACATATTCAGGTACATTAAAGGCACAAAGAGTAATATGCTCAATTTGGGTGATAAAGGAGTAAGCGAGAGTACCATTATGGTAAGCCTTTTCAGCACATGTGATGCTGATTGGGCTGGAGACTTGGATGACAGAAGGTCTACGACAGGATACTTCTTTATCTCAATGATGGTGGAGCCATTTTGTGGCAAACTCGTAAGCAATCATCAGTGGCGATGTCATCTACACAAGCAGAATATCAAGCATTGTCAACAGTGACGAAGGAGGCTATCTGACTTTGTGAACTACTAAAGAATCTGGGATTTACTCAAGGATCTACGACTATATGACAGGACAACCATTCCACCATTGCTTTGGCAAAGAATCCTATACATCATACAAGGACCAAGCATATCGATATACAGCACCATTATATATGAGAGTGCATTGAAAATAAGGCTATACGCCTGCTATACATCCCTATAGAGCAAATGGCAGCAGATTCGCTGACGAAGGCCCTTCCAAAGGCAAAGTTCGATTTTTGCATGCAAGGAATGGGTATAGCGATGAGCAGATAATGGCAAATGACAGGTAAGAATAAAAATTATAGCAAAATAACAGGTAGAATGAGTGTTACAGCAAATATTTGTGATGGAAACCTATAACATTGCTCAGGATTTCCATTTTTCACTACTTCTATTACCTATTTTTATGCTTATAAGCAAGAAATTTCGACCTTTTTTGGTCATCTAGATAGCATCCCATTGGTAATGTTTTGTTTTGCTTAGCTGTAGCTGGAGATTGATCAGTTTTATTTGCATTTGCATTCTTTATCTCGTTGAGTGGGAGTGTTGAGATTACAGGTTTCAACTCGATATAGCACACTCGATATAGATAATTTGTCGCGCAGTGGTGTTGGGGTGACATCATCAACAAATGTGTAAAAGTGCATTACTTGAGTAATCAATAAATTCCTCTCTCTTTTTCCTCTCTCCTATTCCTCCTAAAGTTCACAACAGATAGTCTTAGGAATACTTGAGAGGTAGTTGGAAGAGGTGGCATTGGTGAAGTTTCTGAAAGGACTGAAAGGAGTGAAGGTTGGATTTCTGGAGAAGAAATACCTGATAAAAATACATTGGCTAAAGGAGTAACAGTTGACAAAGTAGTGGTCCCAATTAAGAGGTATCTAAGGTAGGATCCCAGAGTGGTGCACCTGATAGTTAAAGAGGTTCTAACAATATCTATAGAGGAGATGAGAAGTGAAATTGGAATAGTGATGTGGGAGTATAGAGATGTAGTTGATATAGAATTCCAGATGTATGAGAGAATGATTTTCAGAATGAGTAATATAGATATAAGATTGTGGGTGGTAGGGAAGAAGGTAACCAGGAAGACTGAAGACTGACTCAGAGGGTTGAAATAGGAGCCATTCAAGTGCTGGATATCAAGGAAGTAGTGAATAGAAGAGTAGGAGGAGGATCTACTAACAGCTGTATGAGAATTAAAAAGGAGTTGTAAAATGGAGAACAAAGGCATAGAAGGCCTTTGAGAATGTAACTGTAGTAAAAGAGATGAAAGAAAAGAAAGTATATATAGTGTGGCATGCCTTTTGTATAACTATAAGCTTCAAGCATGGCTCAATGTGCCACTTGGTGAAGTATGGATGATATGTATGTCCAAATAAAGGGATCTCTGAGTGGATAGTCACGTGATTGGCTCATTCGAATTGTTGTCAAAAGGTCAGAGGTCAATAACAATGGCGGGAATTTGGGTTGATGGCTCATGGCTCAGTTGTTTAGTAGATGATAGATGGACTTTCCCAGTGATGATTACTTGGGTACATAGGCTCCATGACAGTTGGTGAATTTGGCAGTTCATGGTGCAGTGGGTAAAGAAAACAGAGGTTGACAGCTCACTTGTCTGTTGTGACTTATTAACTTTGATGACATCAGAATTGAGTGGCAGGTGACAGGTCTCTGGAATGGCAGTGGTTCTGGCTTTCCTGAGCTAAGTATCCTTGGATTCTTTGGGTCTTTGTACTTGAATATACAGGTCTTGAATCTTGAATGTGGGGGGGGGGGGTGAATGCATGGGTCTTGTACTGAATGCGGGATCCAAATGGTGATTCGAATGAGTAGTTGGTCTGAATGCACAGCTGGGTCAAATGTATAATGGGATCTTGGTAATGGTCTCCTGGCGGTTTCCTTGACTGACAGCAGTTTTCCTGGTGGCTTTTCTTAGCAGCAGTTCTTTATAACTGACTTGAAGTTTGCGGTGGTCCATGGCAGTGAATTCGAATGGCAGTCAGTTTCTTAATAGCGGTTTCTTGGTGGCAAGAGAAAATTCTTTAACTCAAACTTCTGAGTGATCATTGCTCCCAGTTGTTATCTTGTTCTCTGAATTATCTGGTCTCTTGGAGACAGGATGTTTTATTTATAAAACTATCAGACTGACTGGTCTTGAATGTACAGTCTTGATCTTATATCCTTGGCAGAGACATGGCAAGAGAAATTCTTTTACTCAAACCTCGAGCAATCATTGCTCTAGTTGTCTTGTTCTTAGAATTCTGGTTCTCTTGGAGGCAGTGGTTTTCTTTATACTCAAACTGACTGAGGTTTATTAACTGCAGTTGGGGGGGTATTTATACATGTTTACTTATGCCGAACATACAGTTGCTATCTGGTTGCTATTGCTATCTGAGGTTAACTATAATGCATGGTTACTATATTACATAGCTAAGTATGCTATTGTTACTGGATATGGCAAATGTTTACTACTGGATTCGGTTGCATTAGAGGTATCACTGAAAATGGTTGTTTGGGTTGGCATTGCTGAAAACAGCTGCAACATTTGTTTAAACTGGATTCAGACTTGAAAAGGACATTGCTGAATATGGTTAAATGACTTACTGATATGAGAGTGGTCATCCATGCACTGTTGAACTATAACATTTGTAAGCAATTTGAAGGTGCTGATCTGTACTTTAAAGGGTATAGTACCCTTCATCAGTGGCGAACAAATCATCTTGCTGGATTGTGACTTCATCATTCCGCTCTTCAAAAGGAGGAAGTGCTGGCCAAGAGGTGAGGGGATAGAATAGTGGCCAATCATCTTCAATAACATTCTCCAATCCTTGAACAGCTTGGAAGTGGACAGAGGATTGGTAATCTCTCTGCTGCTCTTCTTCTTCTTCTGAGGACTTGTCAATTTCAGTGTCAGATGGGGCTGCTTCTGGAGTGGGGTCTTGGGGTTCTTCAACCTCCTCCTCTTCAAAGGTAGGGACTTCTTGAGCCTCTTCTTGATTCGACTCCCAAATGATGTGGTGCAAATTGAGGTTAACAGGGTGGTGGATAGCAGGTGTGACTCCAGCAGATACTTCCATGGTAATGGGTGGTCCATTAAATATCTCCATGAGGCTCATGAGATGACCTTGATGGTTGTCTCGAAGGGGGGTAGTATGGAAACCTGGCAAAGTGGGTTCAGTTTGTTGGCTTCCTACAGCGATGTGGTTGCTTCCAATATAATCAGCTACTTTGGATTCCACCCAATAGGCTTCTTCAGTAGTAAGACAGATAATATTCCTGACAGTTGCTCCTTGTAAGTGTGCAGATATGGCGGAAGATTTGGTGGACTCGAAGTGCTCTTTTGATAAGCCGGCTAGTGGTTAACAGTTCAGCAGCAAGGCCTTCTTGGTCATCTTCTTGGGTTTTGTTGCGGAGGCAGTGGCCAATTTCATAGTCATGCCAAAGGGTCATCTGTTCAGTGGTATCCTTAAGCTGCTGAGCCATGATGTACCAGTAGTTGATAAAGTGTCCAAGGTCTTTGGTATAGAAGTTCAGGTGGTCCAAGGCCTGCTTGATGGCATTGAGGACAATGGTCTTGAGACTTGGCAAAGAGGTAGAATGGTGAGAAGTCTGATTGGAATGGTGGGTGGGAGGCATTGTGTATAAGTACTTGTTCTTTGGTGCCGGTTCTTGAGGCTGAGGCTGGGTCCTTTAAATAACATGGTTGTCATTTTGGCTCAGATTATCTTATCTCCTTTTGGTGCAATCACTTGATGGGTGAAAACCTTATCCACTCTCCACTTGATCCTCCCCACATCCCTCAGAGCACTCAGTCTCTCAATCTCCTCCCACCTGCCCAGCCCACCACTGTGACCAACTACTCCAGCTCCTCCATCAGACCGATCCAGGGTGGCATTCCACACCATATTGAAATCCCCACCCAGGATATCCACCCCAGCCTCCACCAGTGATCTCTCTTCCAGCAACCATTCCTACCAGTCTACTCTCTCACTCTGGAAAGCTGGACAGTAACATGATCTAACTACTATCGGGCTCCACTCTGGCCACCTCCACATTTCCCAAACTAGATGATCACCCCATCCCCCAATGTCCACCAATTCTCCTTTACCCTTACATATCAAGATCCCAACACTTCCATACTATTCAGCCACTCCACCCCATTCTCTTGTCCAATTCAGTCTGTCCTCCTCCTTGTTACATCTCACATCTGGCAGCAGAAAAAGGTCAACCTCTAAGCCTTGTAGCCATTCAAACATATTCCAATGTCTCCTCACACCCTGCAGCCCATTGACATTCAATGACAAATTGTTAGTTGTACTGTTCATAGGGGAAAATATTTATAGTTATTGCCACTTTCCCAGCTCCTTCAAACTTCTAGCTCAATGTCCATCCTAAATAGATCCAAGAGACACCTGCCTCCACCTCATCCTCTTCAATCTAATTCCTTACCAATGCAGACACCACCTCCCGAGCATTCTCATCATCTTTCACCTCCACTTCTTCCCTGTAGTCTTCACAGACCAACTGCCACAATTTAGCCCAATCTTTCTCACCCAGCAGTCTTCCACCACTCACCCAGCCTCCTCCCTCAACTTGGCTTCCCTCTTGGCAGTGACCTCATACCCCTTCTCTGCCAACAGAATTGCCATCTCCTCCATCAACAGTTTTTCCACCACTCCTTCTCCTGCCAGGATTCCTTGCCACTCCATCCCCCCCAGGACCCCGAAATCTCCCTCTGCAAGTTTGTCTGCAGCCAGATCATTGAGAGTGGCCAACAGCCATCCTGCTCCCCCAATATGACCAGCACCTAGTGTTATGGGCCTCTTGCTCTCCTTGGGCCCACCATCACCCTAATCATCCCCTCCCACAACTACACCTGAGTGCTCTCCCTCCACCCCATCCACCATTCCTCCAAGTGTGACATCTAGAACTCCAAAACTCACATGCTGTGTCCCCATCATCACCACATCCTCCCTCTCAGTCTCCTGCACCAGAATGCCTGGTGGGGCCTCTTCTGTTCCAGCCCAGTCCCCCTCCTCCTCATCCAGATCACTGAAGAACTCAGGCTTATTTTCTCCAACAGCCTTCTTCTGCCAGGGGGCATGCTGTGAGACCTCAAGGCCACCAGTGAATCCTGGTGGAGGCACTTTCCCTTCTCTTGTCTTCTTCTTAAAGCTCACCAGTAGCTCTTTCTGCATCTGCCTTCTCTGCTTCTTCTCCCATGTCTTCTTGTCCAATTACACCTTCCTGCCATCAATCTCCTCCACTACTGTCACATCCTCAAAGGCCTTCCAGGCCTTAGCTCTCTGCTCCACAGCCCCTTCCAGCTCCCATAATACCATAGGTAGATCCTCTTCCTCCTCCTCAGTCCCCCTCACTCTCGACACCTTGCACTCTATTGAGTCCCACTTCAAAGCCCTCAGCCCATCACTTGCCTTCTCTGTCGCCTCCTTTCCAGCCACAATCAGTCTCACCTCCACATCTTCTGTCTGGAATGTCATACCCTCCCACATCTGAAATCAGATATCCACAACATCCCCATACTCCCTCATCACCTCACTGAACCTGCCCCTCATCTCCTCTACTAAAACCATAGGGACCCCTTTTACCACTAGGTGCACCACCCTAGGGTCCCAGCACAAGCATCTTGACATTGAAACCACAACCTTGCCTATAGTGATCCCCTTTGCCAGAGCCTCCACCAGATGCTTCTCCTCTACAAATCCAACCTCAACTCCCTCCGGCACCTTCAGGAACTTCACCAATTCCACATCCACTAGCTGCTTCCCCAGTAGCCCCAGAACCATCTTCACTGTCACTGCCAGGCCCTGGAAGCTCACCATGACTGCAAATTCAGAGATCGACTTCTTGAGCAATGGTACCACCACCAGGCCTGTTACACCATCTGACAAATCATCTTCATGCACCAGCCCCAATCCCCTGGCTCCCCTTGCCATGATCAGCAGTCACATCTGGATTTTTTTCCAGATTAGCCATCACACTACCATCAGCAGTCCCATCCACTATGCCAGTCATATCTCCCGCAGCCCCCACCTTTCCTCCCCCAGCCCCCACCTTTCCTCCCCCAGGGAGCACTCCTCCAGCACCTCCAGGCTTCCCTTCTCCTTTCTCACTGTCTTCCATCCTTCAGTCCCCTCTCCCCATCTGCTATTTTTGACAGCCACTGCAAAACTCACTGCCCCACTGTTCCCTGCCTTCTTACTTGACTCCTGCCCCCCTCCTACTCCTCCATCTGTCGACAATCTAAAGAACCTCATCCCCAAACCTATTCCTTCCTTGCCATACCACCATTTGAAGGCTGGCCCATCTCCCACATCAGTACACTTGCCAGAACCTTACATAGTCACTATTACCTTAAGAGTTTTCTCCAAGAAAAGATGCAAAGTGTATTGAAAGTATGTGTGGGAATTTGTGTAATTGAAAGTTACCAGAGAGAGGCCTGATATAAGACTCCTCAGTTACAGGAAGTACTCAAGCTCACTCAAAGTATTAGACAAACTAAATGATTTGGAAGCTCAGACAAGAAGGAAGTACATCTCCTTCAGGTCAATAAATTTAAGACAAATGTACCTCAGAAAGTTTTCTACCAATCAGTGAAGCTTTACAAAAACCTCATCCTTGAGCCAGGAGAGCAAACCACTTTCAAAATCTTTGCACCACCAGACCCCAGGCATCTTTTCTTCAAACCAAATGAAGAAATCCAAAATCTGTATATAGAATGCTATATATTTCCTGACAAGATGAATCCAGTACACTCCCAAGCAAACAACACAAGCTGGAAAAATATCATCCTGTCAAAAGGAACCATTATGGGACACCTGGTGCCCTATCTCAATCGAACACATAGAGAAGTATATGAATTAAACTTACAGAGAATTGGCAAAAGATCAAAGAAGAAAGAAAAGACCCCTCTGTGATCTATGAGAAATTGTAGCCTTCCACAAATATTGGAGAAAAATTGATACCTCAGCAACAACAACAATTGATTGAACTCCTTTATAAATATCAGAACATCTTTACTATAGACTCTAGCAATCTGCGATATAACCCATCATATCACTACAGTATAAATACAGAAAATGCAACACCTATCTGACAGAAACCATACAGGATACCCAACTACTTGAAAACATTTAAGAAAGAACACATACAGGAACTCTTAAACAATAGAGTCATCTAAACCTCTACTAGCCCTTGGGCCAGCCCTATACTTATAGTACCAAAAAAAAGAGAATGGAGACTTGTTGTAGACTTCAGAAAACTCAATACAGTAATTAAAAAAGATATATACCCCTTGCCCCAAATTGATGATCTTCTGGACTAGCTACAAAATACAAGATACTTCAGCAATATAGATCTATTTGTAGGATTCCATAAGATATCAATGAAATCCAAAGACATTTAAAAAACAGCTTTCCTTGCCCCAGGAATTTTTTTTGAATATCTCTAAATGTCCTTTGGACTTTGCAATACACTCTCAACCTTTCAGCAAATGATGAACTCAGTATATACCTCTCTCATCCACCATTGCCTAATTATCTATATGGATGATTCCAACATTTACTCAGCAAATTTTGAAGACTATCTGCAAGACCTTGAAGAGTTTTTCAAACTCACCTAACAAAACCACCTGAGGCTCAATGCAAAGAAGTGTTACTTTGATAATCAGAAACTCAAATTCCTTAGATTCATAATTTCTAAAGATGGAACACATGCAGACCCCAAGAAGATAGAAAAAGTCAATAACTTCCCTATCTCCAAGACCCTGAAGGAAGCCCTGTCCTTCCTGATGCTTGTATTTTACTACAGAAGATATATCAAGAGATTTGCCAAAATCTCTATCTCAATCCAAACCTTGTGAAAGAATAGAGTACTATTTCAATAAAAAGAACTGCAAATCTCAGCACTAATTCTAGTTGGGCCAGATGTATAGAAACCTTTCATTCTATATATTGATGCATCCAAGAATGGCCTCAGAGCAATTCTTACACAAGAAAGACCTGACAAACAGTACCATGTGATAGCTTATATAAGTAGAGCCAACAATAATCGGCAGACCAACTATGGGAGTGCAAAATTGGAATGCCTTGCAGTCATATGGGTGGTCATCCTGTTCCAACATTATCTCATTGGAAGAAAGTTCACTTTGATTACAGACCAAACAGCTCTTAAATGGTCACTGCATTTAAAAGACCACACTGAAATCTTTGCCCATTGGATCCTTATTCTCTAAAATTACGAAATCAACATTATCCACAAAGTGGGAAGAGCTCACAATGATATTGATGTTCTTTTCTACATAACCCAATGAACCAAGGGAAGGGTGTACCTTAGAACTGCACCCTTAAAGAAGTTTCTATGACCATTAAGAAGAAAGAAGATTCCATCTGATAAGAACACCAGAAAGTCTACCAAAGACAGATAAACACAGAAGACAAGATTTGAAAAGAGTATCAACATTGTCTCTATCTCAGAACACAAGTCCAAGACATTATTCAGAAATGTAACATTAGCCAGAAGTATCAAGGGAAGAAGAACTATCAAGCCCCTCTATAACCAATTCCCCCACTCACTCATATCTTTTGAAGAGAAGAGTAGATGTAATTGGACCCCTGCCAGTAATACCAAAATGAAACAGATATATTCTAGTATTTGTTGAACATCTGACCAAATGGTCCAAAGTATATTCCATGGAGATTTCAGATGCCCTGACCATTGTTGAACACCTCCATAACCTTACTCTTCAATATGGACCCCCTGTAGAACTCATCTCTAACTGAGGAACTGAATTTGTGAATAACATAATCTCAAGTTATATATGAATTCATGGGATCCACCTAAAAGGTTCTATCTCCTAATACTTACAAACCAATGGAATGAACAAAATAATAAATCAGATCATCAAGAAAGAACTTGCCAAGGTTAATCCTATCAATTGGGATCTCTGTTTACCTGAAATCCTGTGGGAAATCTGAAACACTCCTGCTACCTCAATTAAACAAAAGCCCTTTGCAATGATGTTTGCTAAGAAGACAAGAACTACTGACCATGAGAACATTGGAATGCTTCTTGAAAAAGGAGATCAGCTGCAAAATGATACTCAAAATCAGATTATCAAGGCCCAGGAAAGACAAAAGAAGTATTATGACCAGAAGCAGAAGGATTAGAAGATCAAGATTGAAGATCAAGTTCTAATTTGGAGAAGCATGATTGAAACAAACTTTGCCTCCAAACTAGAATCAAAGTGAGAAGGACTATATCTTATACATAATTCAGAGGAATCAATATCTGTATAAGAAGTATGGATGGAAGAATCTTGAGAACACTAGTTCACATCAATCAACTCAAGATATACTTGCACAAACCATGACTCAGAGGATTGATCAATGCCTCCAGACCCTGATCCTTAGCTCTCTCCAAGCTCTGTCAATCTCTCTATCACTGTTCTGCCAAACTTAAGAAACCCCAGTCCACCAGATCTAAGAACATCTTGAGAACCTCACCATTGCTCAAAGATTGCTACAGATCTACCAGCTCCAGGCTTACTACTCTATTGGACAAATCCTACAAGGCCAAGTCTATATAAGAAGTCCTGCTGGCCTTATCTAAAAAAGTGCCATAGCTACTGAATGAATTTATACTCTATATAAATGAAATGTTGGAGCTCTTCTCCAAGCCCAGTTTTACCTTAATGACATCCAGAAGATGAATGCCACCACTTTTTGAAGTACTTTGCAACAGGTAGAACACCTATTTCCAGAAGAACAAAAAGATTAGTCAGACTCAGAATAACAGTGGAGTGATCCAGATATAGAAGAAGATGATGGTATAGATATGAATACAGAAGCTGCTTATGGATACTGAAATGATGACTAAAGGATAGTCTGGGACAGACCACTATTTAGTGGGGGCTGATATAACAAACTACAAATCATACTATTAGAATTATAACAAGCCAGATATTATGAATACTTAGCATAGCTACTCCATATAGTTACCCTGTTGCTGTGAAAATTATATAAATAATCCAGATAGCTAAACAGAAGAATAATCTATCTCCTGAGGGAACACTGTCCACTAAGAGAATACTGTCCTCTGAGGGAACACTGTCCCCTGAGGTAATACTATTTCTTGAAGGAACACCTACTATAAATAGTATTCTATAGTTAGTCAGATAGCAATCAGATAGCAACTACAATATACAAAATACCCTAGAGATAAGAGTGAATAAACCTCAGTCTGAAAAGTATAAAAGCAAAAGTCAATTATATGATATATACTTAGGAGGAAAGAAATCTGCCAACAAGCCACTGCCAAGAGGTTGTAAGCTTACTTTCTACTTTGATCCACTTTCCAATACAAAGAAGTTTTTGGTTTACTTGCCAGATAAGCCTGAAGAAGTCTGCTATACAAAGTCAGTCTAGATGCACCTTCAGAGTAATCTGTTGCACATATGAAGCAGTCTCGACATAACTTTACCATTTGCTATTTCAGTAATCTGCCACATTCAAGTCTGCTGCTTTAGGAATAAGCCACCATATCTTTGTCTACTGAACTGTATCATTCAAAGAACCTGCATTCAAGTCTGCTGCCAGAAATGGCCACCATTTTCAAGAAAATCTGCATTATTCTACATTTTACTCACTGATGTGCTATGTTCTATTGATCTGCATCATTCAACTGCATCAATCAAGAATCCACATCATTTAAGAGATATCATCACTCAAGTAATCTGACTGCTCAATCTGCATTGCTCAATCTGCATTATTCAAGTAATCTGACTGCTCAATCTGCATTGCTCAATCTGCATTATTCAAGTAATCTGCAGTGCTTAAGAAATCTGCTGCATTTGGTCTATTTGCCAAATTAACCACAAACTCATTGCCCAAGTCACAGACAAAGAACCCACACTATTAAGGAAATCTGCCTGATTACCCAAGATTGCTGAGTCATATTAAATTGCCTGCTACTTGAAAAGAGAAACCCACTTACAAGAGACCATCATACCACTCACTTGTAGCCAAGAATGATACCAAATTAGGAAATCACTTGCAGAACTCTCTAGAAGTTGAATATTATACTACTCAACACCCATACAAGTCCAACAATTTCTGAACATTTTGTTGCTTTTTGACAAAGTAACTGAGGGCTAAACCCAATCTACATAGCCACCTGATCTCTGTAATTTACCTCTATTAAGCCAGGCACATTATACTATATATACTACTTTGGTCTAAAAGAATTGTAATAGGCCAGCTAAATTCATTATTATATGAGCCATCTCTACTCTCATTTGGTTGAACTGCTCTGCCACACTATTTGCTAGAGAGTATAGGGTGCTATCTTATGAAACTATATTTCATGCTTCTTTAAGAAGTATTTAAGATCTGATTTACATACTCAGTATCATTGTCTGAGTATGGAATCCATATTTGATGTTCAGTCTTATTTTCTATACTTGCCTTGAATTTCTGAATACCTACTCTTTTGCTATAATGAAGTATATATAGGCCTTATAAGTATAATCATCACTAATGATAATAAAGTACCTCTTTGCAGAGTATGTTAATGTATATATAGGGCTATAGATATCTGTTGTAATGTGCACTATCAAAAAATATCAGAATATGGAATACTGTTAACTGCTAAGATCAGATGATATAATGGTGTAACAACCAAATGACTGACCTAATCTGTCAAGTGACTACACCAAAAGGAGTAATGATTATCTGAGCCGAAATGAAGACCACATTATTTAAAGGACCTAGCCTCAGCCTCAGGAATCAGCACTAAAGAGCAAGTACTCCATATATAATGCCTCCCTCTTGCTGCTCCAATCAGACCTCCTGCCAATCCACTCTTTTGCCAAGCCTCAAGACCCTTGTCTTTGATGCTATCAAGATGCCTATCTGGCATCCAGATACCTCTGACCATCTGAACTTCTATACTGAAGACCTTGGACACTTTATTATTTACCACTACATCATAATCCAGCAACTCAAGGATACTACCAATTGAATGACCCTCTGGAATGACTATGAAATCAGCCACTACCTCCACAATGAAACTCAAGAAGACAACCAGGAAGACCTTACTGCTGAACTACTAACCACCAGCCATCTGATCAGGAGAGCTCTTTATATCTACCAAATCTTCCACTATATACCTTGGGCTATAGTGTACTTGCAAGAAGTAACTGTCAGAAACATCATCCACCTTACTACTGAAGAAGCCAATTAGATAGAAGCCAAAGTAGCCAATTATATTGGTAGCAATCATATTGCTGTGAGAAGCCAGCAAACTGAGCCCATCCAACCAGATTTCCATACCATACCTCTCCAGAACAACCACTAAGATCACCTCATAAGCTTTATGGAAATATTTGAAAGACCACCTATTACCATTAAAGCACCTATTGGAGCTACCCCAACTACTCACCACCCTGTCAGCTATACTTCTCATCACATTGTCTGAGAACTGAATCAAGCCCAAGAAGTTCTCATTCAACAGAAAGAAATCCAAGACCTTGCCCCCAAAGCAGCTATCTCAGATACAGAAACTATTGAATCCTCAGAAGAAGAAAACGAACAGCATAGGATTTATTAGTCCTCTGTCTACATCTAAGCTGTATAAGGATTGGAGAATATTATCGAAGATGATTGGCCACCATTCTACCCCCTCACCTCTTGGCCAGTGCTCCCTCTCTTTAAAGAGTAGAATGATGAAGTCGCAATCCATTAAGATGATTTGCTTGCCACTGATAAAGTGTACTATATTATTTAAAGTCTAGATCGGCACCTCTCTGTTGCTTATAAATACACCTATACCATATCTGGCTAGCCAATATTCTTCACCAGTAGCACTGTACAAAGGTGTTTCAGCCTTTCTCAATTTAGTTAGACACCCCACTCCCACACAAGTATGTTATTGTTTAACTGCCTACAGATAGCTGCCCCCAAACATTTCTTGTCAGCAGTGCAGGAACCCTAACCCTCATATCATTAGTGCAACACTCCTTTTT
>RQIL01005121.1:0-12779 GCA_003951145.1 Jimgerdemannia lactiflua
TCTTTGGGTTGACAAATCCCTCAGGGCTGCTATTCCTTCGATTGCATCTATGAATTCTCTTGGATCCTCCTCTGGGTATCCTGCAAATGTGGGTAGAGTTGTGCCCATTTCGTCTTCACTGTCTTCTGATTCTGTTTCGATTTCTGGCTCTGATTCTGAGTTGTTGGCTGTTGATGGGTATGAACTTGAAGGTGCAAGAGATCTAGGGGATGGTGCTCTTCTTGGTACTACTCTGGGGAGCCTTGTGGGTTGAATTCTTTGGATTGGGGTTACTGGTCTGGGTAAATCAAGGAAGACTCTTGGGGGAAATCTTTCAAGATGATTGTTGAGGTCTCGGGCAAGGTTGTCAAAGTCTTGGTTGGTGTTATCTACTTCGTCTGGTGTGAGCTCATCAAAATCTCTGGCTGGTGTCTCTACTGGTAGTACTGGTGGTGGATTTCATACAGTGCTAGTTTCTGCAAATTCAGATCCTTCTGATGCTGAGTGGTACCCGATTCTGGAGGTAATTACGCTTCTTCCTGTCCAAACACTTTGTAGAACTGGTATTTCTTCTCCTGTGGTGACTGAGATTGGTACTGTATCAAAGGTTGCTGTGGTGCTGGTCTCCAGGTTGAAGGTTGGGTTCTGTGAGCTGAAAAGTCATGATAATTCTTTTGAGAATATTCCCAGTTGAGCCCCCAAATGTAACATGCCTGGCTCAATAGAGGCAAATTACAAGGTTGGGTGGCTGTGTAGATTGGCTTGAGCCCCTAGTTACTTTGTCAAAAAGCAACAAAATGTTCAGGTTCTGGTACTAGTGTTGGTGTCTAGTGGTATAATATTCAACAGCTGGAGACTTTCTGTGTGCGATTTCCTAATTTGGCAGCATTCTTGAGTGTATGACGGTCCCGTGTGTGTGCGTGAGCGGATTTTCTTCTTTGAGCGACGGTGGATAATTCGTGTGACACAGCAAATTTGGTGGATTTCCTTATGAGCGGCTCTCTGGGAACTGATGATCAGTTTCCTTAAGGGTGCAGGTTGCTGGTGTGACGGTGAACTTGAATACTAATTCGGGAGACCGGTGATCGGGTTTCCTTATGCGTGCGGGTTCTGGATGCGGTTTTCTCGAACGGTGTGGGTGATCAGTGGAATGCGATCAAACAATGCGGATTGAACGAGGTGGATTGGCAGACTTAAACTGGCGGCTGGCAAAGTTACGTCAAAGACTGGCTTCGTTTGCGCAAACTGAATCACTGCGAAGTTGCGTCTATAGACTGGCTTTTGAGAGACAGATTTCTTCAGGCTTATCTGGCAAGTGAACCAATCTTTTCTATCGGAAAGTGGACTGGAGTTGGGAATAGAACAATGCTCACAATTTCTTGGCAGTGGCTTGTTGGCAGGTTTCTCCTCTTAAGTGTACCAGACAATTGACTTTTGCTTTTGCTTTCAGAACTGAGGTTTATTCACTCTTGTCTCTGGGGTATTTTATACATTGTGGTTGCTATCTGGTTACTATCTGGCTAACTATAGATTTGCTATTTATGGTGTGTTTGGGAGTGACAGCCACTGTCAGGGTGACAGCCACTGTCAGGGTGACAGCCACTGTCAGATATTTTCCCTATTTTAGCTATCTGGTTAATTATACAGTTTTCTGCAGCAATGGTTGCTGGGCTGGTTACTATGCAAAGTATTCATGTCATCTGGTTTGTTTGTATCATCTGGCTGGCTGTTTATGTCATCTGGCTTGTCATCTGGTAATAATTCAGGTGATATGTTCTTGTGGTCCATCACAGTATGTATACCAAACCAATTGTTGAACATATAAGCTATTTCCAGCCTATGCAGCTGTGGGAGCTGGACAAGTCTGTGTAGTGCACTCCCAGTGGGTTGTGATATAGTGGATATGCACATGCTTGGAGGTGACCCTGCCGATAGAGAAATATGATATCAAACCACAGATACATGTATAGTAGTTTCATATGCTTCGAACAAGACATACCCCTAATATTTATATGGTGGATACTGGGATTTCTGGTAATGAAATGTGAAAGGCCATCCAATGCATAGGTACCAATACATTCAATTCTAGTAAGAATTCGGGATTTGATACTAGTATTGCCTAGATATGTCAAGAATGGTGGAGATATATAGCCTCTGAAATTGATGGACTCTAGATATGGAATGTTTGAAATAATGGTACAGACATCACGGGACCGACTGTCTGTCTCAGGGTGGTCTAGGTCATTGGCCATTGGAGGCGATGGGGATATACGGAGCTCGGTAGTACTGACTACACCACATTTGAAGGATACTGGGTCAGCTCTCGCAAGTTGTGCGAGCTGGGCTATCTGGTGACGTAACTTCAGATTCAACCCATCTCGAAGCAGCAGTGATAGAGCATCTTCTCGCAGTAGACCAATGCAGGTGCAGGATACCAGATCACTGCTCGAAAGAGTGCTGAGGATCTGATGTATGGTCTCGGGTGGCAGACTGGTTATTGAGCTGGATTTTGGTATTGACATTTATTTTTATGCCAATGGGCTGGCCACATTGGTTGACCCACACCACTCGAGCTTTCAGGGGATAGATATCTCTTTGAGGGAATCAATTAAAACATGAATACCTATTTGTTGTACACACTTATACATTCATTTGCATAAATCCTATTAGAAGTATCTCAGACGAAGGCATGATGGAACAGGGGTACTGGGTCATTCTTATAGCAGCTAAAATGTCTACTGTGTGAAAAACGCCCAGGGCTGAGACTGACACTATTGGAACATCTTACATACTTATAAATAATAAAATACCTCATTGCTGCCATATTATTGGCAGGGCTCTGGATCCATGCTGGAATTTTGAGATGGGTATTAAATGAGACACTTTTTATTTGGTGAATCCATACCTCCCCTTTTATGGCTATGTCTCCTTACCATACCCACCTCCAACATATCTCCAAATGCCACATAGCCAGGTCTCGATTATGCTATTTTCATGACCTGAGCCATACCTGTTAATTGGTGATCAGCGGGTTTAGCAAGGCTTTGGTCAAAAGGGCGATTCCCTGAAATGCGACGACCTTCTCGACCAGAAAGTTATCAGTGGGCCTGCCTGAGCTCAAAAAAAGACAGGCTCTCTGTGAATGCCAGGAACGGACGGCCTCTGTTTCTGCTCCATTCCCACCTTGCATCCCCTGGCAGAGACCAGCCACCTCCTCGACCAGCCAGATTCCACCGGGAATATGACCTTGACCCAGTTCGAAGCAATGGCATGTCCTCCGTGGCAAGCATGAATTCGGCTTCTAGATTTCCTGACCCCCCTGGATAGAGAACAGCTACCTTTCTCTCTGCCAGTGGATCCTGGAGGTCCAGGGCCGAGGCTGACTCCATTGACGAGCTGATATGCCCATCCGGGCAGATACAAAGGCTAGTGATCAATGGATTTAGCAAAGACATTCAGCCAAAGGACAATTCCCCTTGGTATCTCGGGAGTACACCTAGACAGTGTCATTGATAGCCTCAAGGCCCACTGCCTTGGGCAGAGAAACTGCCACCTTTTTCTCTCTGCCTGACTGGTTCTCGAGGATATGAGATGGAATACTATATTAGTCACCACCATGTTTGACATGGCTGCTCCCTAGAGCGCTGATGTCAGCAAAATTGCATAATCATCAGATAGTCCAATGTACTAGTCCATCCTGTCTATTCCACATTCCATGCATATCTGATTGGATGTCCTTTGATAGCAGGGCTTTGTATAAATTGAACCCTTTTTAAAATTATTTAATGTCACATATTTTCTCATTATACATGTGTTTATAAATATTGTTTGGAATAATTTTAAGAAGGGTTCGATTTGTACAAAGTCCCACTATCAAAGGGGATCCAATACTACAAGTCCTTTAATATACACCAATCTTGTATATATATGTGTAATGCCCATGCCCCCAATTACTATTGATCTTCAGCAGAATTGCCCTGATATCTACCGTCGATGGGACCGCAATTGTCTGGATAGATTTATCCAGTATACTGTAAGCAAATGAGGCAATATAAACTGATGCACATATATTTGCAGTGCAATTTGCATTGACAGGCTGGCCCCACAGCTCCATCTCGTGTGGAGCACTTGAGATGTCAATGGCCTTGTATCGGCTAACATGCTCGATGGCTATTCTGGAGGGCCGAATCAGTGATATCACAATCTGCCCCTGGCTGCCTGCCATCAGCCAACACTCGCCCACATGTATTGATGGCTGAATGGCCATCTCTAGAGGATGGATTCAGATATCACTCTTCAGGGTCTGATGGAGTGTGTATAGAGATGGAAAGTATGTCGGTGAGGTATGCTGATGAAGTATGCTAGCTCCACTGGTATAGAGCACAAAGTCTGGTGACTCCAGAGTGCTGGTTGTATAGCCATGGTGTCTTCTGTTGGTGACATCTGATGCATATGCTGCAAAGTGCTGTGATATAGATGTGTTGAATGGTCTGCTATAGATGGACACCACTGCACAGAAGGCTATGATGAGAATTGTACACACAGCCCATTTCTTTTTCACCAGCACTCGAGAGCTAGCTGGCATCAACACCTCATCAATATCATTACATTTTGGGGCTATGCAGGCTGTATTGTTAGTTGGTATCATTTCAAAGGTAGCAGACACGTCATTGTCACTGTCCTCATCATCGTCTGTATTATAAACAGGGTGGTGTTCAACCATGCCACCATAGACAAATGATGGTACACCTCAGTAGGGGTTCCACGGCATGATTGATATTTTAATATAATATTCAGGCAGCAATTCTGCTGGGGTATTTATACACTCGAGTACATTGTACTAAAAATAGTCAAAGCTGATTTTCTATATTGTCTTCTCCATAAGCATCAATACAAATCCATTTGCTTTGCCATCAAAAAATTCGTTGGCTCCAATAAGACATCCAGCACCTTTGGCCATTTTGCAGACCTGTTGCTGGCATTCATGTGATACATCCCCATATGCAGACACTCTGGGTTGGAGTAGATCCATAATAAACTGCTGTCCATATAGTATGGTCTTTTGTGGCACTGGTGCCAGATGCCCCCTGGCATCTTGTATGGCATTGAGGAAAGTAATAAGGGCCGCATTTTGAGCAGCTGCAAAAGGTACTGGAAAAATAGGCAACAGTGATTCAGGGGATGTAGGGGGATCTAGACATCTCTTCTTCCAAGGTCGCCGAGGCTGCTTTGGTGCTTTGGGTGGAGGTGGAGTGGTATTCAATATGCGTGGATCGATGCATATCGGTGAAGGAGAGCTATTATGTGTAAGGGGTGATAGTAGCAGCATCAGGTCTATCACAGTGTGTTCTGTGATAGACGATCCAGACATAATGGAGCTTAAATAGCAGATATGAGACACATACGACTGCTTTTTGGCCGTGCACCCCATGCACCCCAAAAATTAAATAGATTTATTCTAGTTCATAGACCTCATTCTTGATTGGAAACAGGCACACATCCTGCTTGCCCAACACTATATGATAGCTCAGCATTGATATCGAAACCCCCAACCCAGTACATATACACAGCACTGTATGGTACAGGGCAACAGACTCTGCCACTGTCTGCATTATGTGCAAAAAAATAATAATCATCTTAATATTACACAAATAATAATATACGACAAGACCAATGCCCACAACATATAGCTTCCAGCACTTGCTCAGCTCAAAGCACCAGATGATGCCTGCTATAATGGCCATCAATACCAGCAGGGCTGTTACAGCCATCGAACTCAGGCCTGTCATTGACTGGAGCACTGCAATGGCACCCATGACCCATCCGGGGATCCACCCACTAGCAGCTTCAAGGTGCTGTTTGATGATTCGTTCAGTGGTATTGGCAACAGTGTCCATTGCGGTATTAAGAGTGCTGTTCACCTTGCAGGCATACTCGTCTATCTGTGATCCTATACCATTTAGTGCAATTGTAGCTGTGGTTGCCAGATGGGTAACACTCCGCTCTGTAGCATCCAGGCCATCAATGACACTTTGTGTTTTGTCAACCAACTGATCTGTGGCCTTTGTCAGATTGGTGAGCAGTCTCTGGGATACTGCATTATTTTTTCGTGTAATCTCCATTTGCATATGGAACCAGCAGATGGAATGCGAGTTGGTTTTGTGGTGTACAAACATCAGGGCTAGCACTGTGTTTTTGCTCATGTATTTCAGACATGCATCCATATTAATGCTAGCACCCTGGCACTGCCTGGGGATCGCAATCTTCAATGTTGTGGCATCGCACACCACAAGAACTACACCATCTATAGGGAGACTCACGGGTCAGTATGTAAAACCACATTGAAAATATATAGAGGCAAATGTAGCAGATACTAACATCTGTTGCGAACTTCTTCGTCAGTCAGAACCATGTCACACTCAGGCCCCATCGTATCCATGGTCTGTTTGAAGCAGCCCCCCCATGCTTCATATTGATGGAGCATATCTGTGTATTGCAAAAATATAGATGTTTTGTGTGAGGATACTGTTGGGCCCCCAGGATCGAAATACAGAGACCCTACACATACTCAGTGCCTGTCTAATGTCCCCATCAGAAGAGGTTGTTGCCACACCCTTGCCATAGCATGCTCTGGTAAGCATACACACGAGCAGTAGGCCAAGTTTCAGGAAAGAGGGCATCTTGTAAAAAGGGGGGTTTACAGATGGCAGGATCCTGGGTGCTTCTTATAGCCATGCCCAAACTAGGTCACTGCAATCCAGGGATATAAACCATGCCTTCCATATATTGCTGCAAAAATCACCCTTGACCTCATGGCATCCACTACACCTCTTGCCGACCCAGCCCCCAACAGTGATGAGAAGAATACACTCAAACGGCCTCGAGATGATAGTGAAGAGTGTATCGAAGTCCCCCCCAGAACCAAAAAAATGAAGATCCCTCAGTGTGAGACCTGTGGAAGCTCCATTCGGCCTGAGAACAAATAGTATGTATTATGTTTGGCTGCATAGTGGATACTATAGTAAGCCTAAACTAATACATGCTCCACCTTTAGGCACCTATGGAAGATGACAGGCTTGTGCCATAAACACATAGAAAATCAAAATCAGAAGATCTCTACATGGATGGCTGAGAACATACAGACTACCTCTTCTGAAGCACGTATTGACTGTATATATACAGCTGCTATGCTCATAGAGCAGACTGCCAAGCATGCTGGGGGCATGAAAATCAAAGATCATTGTGTTTTAACAACATATGTTATGCAGCTAGCGAAAATCAAAGTACAAAAGCTACTCAGATAATATATATATATTTTCACATCTGACTGTACACATCCTTGGCAATGAGATATATAATGCTCGATACAGCTGTGGCTGCAGTTACAAACATCGCGAGCTCAAGGATGTCACCCACAACCTTGAGGATCCATTGCAGAAGATGCACATCCACTGTATAGATGATGTAGATCATTGCCACCATTGCAATACTGTATGGGATCCCTTCATGCATTACCACAGGCAGTGTGAAATAGACTAGCCAGTCAACCCAGACTAAGAGAGTGGCAGCTGAAAATATACATGGTGGTGTGAGATGCGGAAGAGCGCAGGTGCGTGCTGTTGTTATACATATCGAAAATGTAGTCACGGTGTCATGCTATCTTGCTGCCTATTTAAAAGAGGCCAGAAGTACTCCATTGATATCAGTCCTGGTTCCCAGTCTATCCCCACATGGCTCATCAAAAGCAAAAGCCCCACAAGCTGGGACCTCTCAACAAGCATCCTGGTATTGGTAGAAAGACACCTCGCAAAACGGCTCCTCGCAAAACCATTCCAGCCACAGGCGGTGTGAGGAAGCCACATCGATACCGCCCAGGGACAGTTGCCCTTCGGGAGATCCAAAAATATCAAAGGTCCACAGAACTACTTATTTGCAAAATGCCATTCAGGCGCCTCATCCGCGAGATTACAGAAGATATCAACCAGGAGACAATGTCTCCCGGGCTTTGTTATCAGACCAGTGCTCTCAGGTGTTTACAGGAGGCATGTGAGACATATCTTGTTGAGATCTTCGAGGACACCAACCTAGCTGCTATACATGCTAAGTGTGTTACCATACTACCAAAGGACATGATTCTTGCTCTTCATATTCGTGGTGTGATACTGTGAAAAAAATAGATAGCAGATGGTTTATTTGGCAGAATAAATACAGTTAAAATTTTCAGTGCATAAATGAATATCTAGCAGCGGATTGCACGGTGTCCAATAGGGCATATTTGATGGCCAGTATTTGATCTGTATTTCAGAAAAAGGTGTGTGAGATGATATATTGTATGTATATACAATAGCATATATGGATGGGCAGACTTACCATGCTTGTATCCGAGCCACCACCTTACACACGCAACTCCCCTCAGCCAACAATGTGAAGTTTTCAGTACTGTTGTTGTGCATTGTAATCTCAATATTTCTGGTATACCTGGGCCCAAGTTTCTTTCTATCTATTTTGATATGGAGTGGTAGCCCACATGGTCATTCAATATATCCATAGCAAGTAGGCAGAACATATACTGTATATCGCAGGGTGATATCGACACCTGCACCAGGAACAATTGTGATAGGTTTAGGACTTTGGAATTTGTAGAACCTGTTAGGTACTAGATGGTATATCGTATTGTGTCTGATGCCACCATCCACATATGTCAACCGATAGGAAGTCTGTGGCCTGGATGGCAGTGTGGAGGTGATATCCCCTAGGTGCTAGCGAGTGCATGACATGGCTGTTTGGATGGAAAATGCCAGAACATATCTCTGGTATTTAAATAGTTATTGGGCATGATGGTCATACTGCCAATCCATCAGAATGCCACCAACACCCAAACAAACCTGTGTGAATCCACTCTATCTGGCATGTCTCACTGAACATACCCAGAAAGCCCGGGCCAGCGGATCTAAGGCATACCATTCATACCAAAAGGTCTGTAGTTAATCAAATATATTCGAATTATAATCTAATTATGCCATAATCATGCAGGCCTACCAAGCTATCTTGCATCATCCAACACCTCTTTTATCACTCCAAGATACACTACGTCTGAAGGGCATTGGACCACAGATTGTTGGCAAGCTGACCAAATGGCTGTCGGACCACAGCAGGCGTGATTCCAATGTGCCCACCACTATACCACATGTCTATACGCCCAGACAGGGCAGCAGTCCATATGCAATCCTCATAGCCCTGCACTCTACTACTGCCCCAGTTGCCAAGAAGGAGCTTGCTGCACTAGTACAACCACACTGCAAGGGGGCCACATTGTCAGGGATAACTGCCCTTGCAAAGAAGAGATTGATTGACACAGCCGATATGTATATTCTGACTGATACTGGACGACAACTAGCATAGCGACTAGCTGCACAGCACAGAGCAGCTGAGACAATTGAGGTGGAAGAGAAGGAGGTGTCATTCCCACCCATTACACCAATCACCTTCCTCCCAGGCACCTTTGATGTTGTACTCTTTCTTGATTCTCGAGAGATTCACTCTACCACTGACAGGGACTATATCCAAGCACAGCTGCAAGGGCAAGGGGTCAATGTGGAAGTGCGTGCACTGGAGCTGGGAGATGTGGTGTGGATTGTATGTCGACACAATGATGGGGTGGAGCTGGTCCTGGACTGGATCATTGAACGGAAGCACATGGATGATCTGGTCACCAGCCTCAAAGGTGGGCGGTTTGCTGAGCAGAAGACATGACTGACATCCTCTGGTGCAGGCAGGGTCAGGTACATCATCGAGGAGTATGATTCTCCAGCAGTTGATGCATTCAATCCCCAGGCAATTGCAACCACCATCTCCACTACTCAGATCAGGGATGGCTTCTTTGTCAAGCGTACATCAGGCATCAACCACACCATCAGCTATCTTGCCAACCTGCACAATGAGCTGAGGAAGGTGGAGACCCAGCAACTGAATGGCATTCCAGAGGAACACGTCGATCGAGCCACATTTCTTGTACTCCAGAAACATCTGGCCACACTACACCTTGTTACATACCAGTCGTACTGTCTGTTAAACAACAAGTCTAATGCGACTACACTTCAAGATGTATTTGCAACAATGCTCACAACTGTGCGGGGGGTTACATTTGCCAGGGCCCAGGAGATAGCTGCACATTACCACACACCCCACAACTTGCTTACAGCATATAGTATATTGAAGAATGATAGTGAAAGACAGATGATGATACACAATGCAATGGGGCAGAAGATTACAGCAAAAATAAGTGTACGAATTTATACAGTATACTCTCTGCACATATGTCAATAAACTTCACTTGGCCGATAGACCCTTGTAAAAGGCTGTAACAGCAGGATCTACCATACATTTTTGATGACTGAAGTTCAGTACCTGCAGTCCTTCGGGGGACCTCGCACAAGACATGCCCACATACAATTGGCCTGCTGCAAAAATATCAGCACAGTCAATCACAACATAGTAGAGAGTCATCCCCTGGGACTTGTGTATCGACAATGCCCATGCTAGATCTAGTGGCAGCTGGGTGTGCCTGGCCAGCACTAGCCCATCTGATGTATTTGATTATAGTTAGCTGGGAACATAGGGAGAATAGTTCAGAATAAAATAACAGTATGCTACTTATGCTTGTCTTCATTTTCCCATGTTTCCGGCCATATTACTTGTGTTGTTCCATTATCGAACCATACTTTAGGATAGAGAATGCTCCCACCACGGTCTGCTTCGAAACTCTCAACAGTGCCCATGCTGCCATTCACTAGCCCCCCTGTCATGTTTTTCAGCAGGATCACTCGTGCATTCACCTTCAATTCCAATGAATGTGGGAACAAACACATTTTGTCGACTATTGCTGCATCTCCACTATCAGATGCAACAAACTGGTGAGGCTCACCACTGATCTTTTTGAGCTGATGGAGGTTTGCAGCATGGACCTTTGCACGGATTGGAAAACTAAAGGCAAGAGAGCACAGTCAGAGGAGGTCGCAAAAAACTCCATAGATATATTAGATGAAGAGGGGGGGCACTCACAGTAAAACTGGTATGATGCTTTTATCAGGAATGACCAATGGACACTTCAATTTCCTAATTGCATCCTCTGTCTTCTGGGTTACTTGGCCAAGATGCAACTCATTTAATGTCTGGATAAAATCTGTAGACAATATCAATAGAATGTTCATTATACACCGATCTGCAAAATCCCAAACATAAAACATACCGGTATCACTCTGTCTGTACACCTCCTTAAGAACAAATGTTAGGTGAATCGAATCCCCCCATGATATGGCCTGGAAGGCATATACCCCCCTGGGATCAGAGCCAACCGGTGGGAGTTGATAGAAATCCCCAGTGATAATCACTTGGAGACCGCCCCATGGCACATTGCTCCCACGGACTGCATGAGCAATTTTCTCAAGCTTTTCAAATAGCTCACAACTCAGCATTAAAATCTCATCAAGAATAAGCACTGCAGAATTCTTCCAGCATTTGCGCACTATAGCATTTTTTAGAATCTTGTTTGTAAGCTCCCCTATGCTCTGTGCACCATTACCGATTCCTGCGAAGCTGTGTATCATGTCCCCGCCTATGTGAGAGGCAGCTATACCAGTTGTTGCAGTAATAGCAACCTTTTCTTTATCATTACCATACTTCTCGCAGAGAAGTGTAATCATTTGCAGAAGCAGCCATGTTTTCCCTGTGCCTAGCAGGAGGAGATAGTTGGTAAAAATCAAATAATATACAGTCTGCAAAACGGATCAGCAAGGATAAATAGTTTACCTGCTGAACCTGTACAGAACACATTTTGACCACTGTCCACTACAGCATGCAGTACACTGTTCTGCTCCATGCTCAGATTGTTGCCACATTTTTGCTCGCATAGATATCTGTTTAGCTTGGCTATTGTGCCAACTGCAATTTCAGATATTTTATAATCTTCAGACATTGTTGATTTAATGTAAAAGGGGAGAGCAGGACATTTTATATATTTGTGTCCAAAATTAAAATGACCCAAAATAAACACAATGCTACATATTGATGAACAAACTGGATAATTGCTGTTTGTATATGTATAGTAATATAGGGCAAAACACACTTTTTTCAAAAGAGGTCACGCTGAATCCAAGGGCCGATTTTTGTCCACTTTGGGCACATATTCGCTGGGCTGTTTGTTGTGAAAGTCACAGGCCCGAAATCGGTGTAACAGGGGAATGAGGGCGCGAAATGCTGTTTGTATATATATAGTAATATAGAGCAAAACGTACTTTTTTGCCTGAATTCAGGAGTGACATTTACCAGATCACATGACATCATCCCTTTTTCTGTGAAAAAAGGGACAATGTCATGTGACTATCTCATGCGAGATCACATGCTTTGGGTGATAGATTAAATTGAAGACAGTCACCCATACATTCACCTGAATTCAGGCAAAAAAAGTGTGTTTTGCTCTATATTACTATATATATACAAACAGCAATTATCGGTTGCTCATCGACAGCAGCCTAGTGACTGTCCATGTTTTTTACCTTCTGATATTTTGTGTATTTTTGCTACACATGAGTATGCTTATGATAAAATCTTTAAATACCACTTTGGCTATATGTATAGTAAATACAGAGCAACCTCACTCTTGTTCTTGGAGTATACTTTTGGCACTATACACTATTTTAGCAGATTCCATATTTTAAATAAAAAGGTGCACCTACTCCCAAATATCTTTATTAATTGTCTATGGCATTACAACTTTCCTTTTTTTTTTTTTTTTTAACGGG
>RQIL01005132.1:0-12778 GCA_003951145.1 Jimgerdemannia lactiflua
AGACCTTGAAGAGTTTTTCAAACTCACCCAACAAAACCACCTGAGACTCAACTCAAAGAAATGCTACTTTGGCAAACAGAAGCTTGAATTCCTTGGATTCATAGTATCTAAAGATGGAACACATGCAGACCCCAAGAAGATCGAAAAAGTCAACAACTTCCCTGTCCTAAAGACCCCAAAGGAAGCCCTGTCCTTCCTGATGCTTGCATCCTACTACAGAAGATTTATCAAGGGATTTGCTGAAATCTCTGCCCCAATCCGAACCTTACTGAAGAAAGGAGTACTGTTCCAATGGAAAGAACCACAAGAAGAAGCCTTCCGAAAACTACAACACTGCCTGACGTCGGCACCAATCCTAGTCTGACCAGATCTGCAGAAACCTTTCATTCTGTACACTGATGCATCCAAGAATGGCCTTGGAGCAATCCTTGCACGAGAAGGACCTGACAAACAGCACCATTTGATAGCTTATGCAAGCAGAGCCACCAACAAGCAGCAGACCAACTATGGGAGCACCAAATTGGAATGCCTTGCAGTCATATGGGCAGTCACCTTGTTCAAACATTACCTTATTGGAAGAAAGTTCACCCTGATCACAGACCATGCAGCTCTCAAATGGTTACTACACCGAAAAGACCCCACTGGAATTCTTGTCTGATGGATCCTTATCCTCCAAGATTACGAAATCAACATCATCCACAAAGCGGGAAGGACTCACAACAATGTTGATGTTCTTTCCCGCATGACCCAATGAACCAAAGGAAGGGTGTACCTCGGAACTGCACCCTCAAAGAAGTTCCCAAGACTTTCAAGGAGCAAGAAGATCTCATCCGACAAGAACACCAGAAAGCCCACCAAGGACAGACAAATACAGAAGACAAGATTCGAAAAGACTATCAACATTGGCCCCACCTCAGAACACAAGTCTGAGACATCATCCAGAAGTATGACACCTGTCAGAAGTATCAAGGAAAGAAGAACTATCAAGCCCCTCTGCAACCGATTCCCCCACCCACTCACATCTTTCAAAGATGGGGAGTAGACGTAATTGGACCCCTGCCAGTAACACGAAAACGAAACAGATACATTGTAGTATTTGTTGAACATCTGACCAAATGGCCCGAAGCATACCCCATGGAGATTGCAGATGCCCTGACCATTGTTGGACACCTGCATGACCTCACCCACCGATATGGACCCCCTGAAGAACTTATCTCTGACCAAGGAACCGAATTTGTGAACAATATAATCTCAAGTTATGCACGAATTCATGGGATCTGCCTGAAAAGGACCACTTCTTATCATCCACAAACCAATGGAATGACTGAAAGAATGAACCAGACTATTAAGAAAGGACTTGCCAAGGTCAATCCTACCAATTGGGATCTCTGCTTATCTGAAATCCTGTGGGAAATCCGAAACACCCCTGCTGCTTCAACCAAATGAGAGCCCTTTGAAATGATGTTTGCCAAGAAGACCAGAACTGCTGACCATGAGAACCTCAGAAAGCTTCTTGAAAAAGGAGATCAGCTACGAAAAGATGCCCAAAAATGGATTATCAAGGCCCAGGAAAGACAAAAGAAGTACTATGACCAGAAACAGAAGGATCAGAAGATCAAGATTGGAGATCAAGTCCTAGTTTGGAGAAGCATGATTGAGACAAACTTTGCCACCAAACTGGAACCAAAATGGGAAGGACCATACCTTGTACACAACATCAGAGGAACCAACATCTATTAAGAAGCATGGATGGACAAATCTTGAGAACTCCAGTTCACATCAATCGCCTCAAGATATACCTGCACACACCATGACCCAGAGGATAGACCAGTGCCTCCAGACCCTCATCCTCAGCTCCTTCCAAGCCCTGCCAATTCCCTTGCCCCAGTTCTGCCAACTTGAAGGAACTCCAATACAATTGATCCAGAAGCATCAACAGAATCTCACCATTGCCCAGAGATTGCTTCAGATCCACCATCTACAGGCCTTCTACAACATCGGACAACTGTTGACAGACCAACCTTATATCAGGAGCCCAGCCGGAATCACTCTCAGAGAAGCAAGGACTGCCAAAAGAATCTACACCCTGTATAAACGAAATGTTGGAGCCCTGGTGCAGTCTTATCTCAGCCTCAATGACATCCACCAGATGAATGAAACCACCTTTCAGAGTATCCTTCAACAACTTGATATCCTATTTCCCGAAGAACAAGAAGAAGAACCAGAACTAGAATGGAGTGACCCAGATACAGAAGGAGATGATGGAATGGGTATAGATGCTGAAGAAGCCTATGCCTACTGGAATGATGACTAAAGGACAGTCTGGGACAGACCATCCTTTAGTGGGGGCTGATGTGATGGACCACAAGAACATTTCACCCGAATTATTACCAGATGACATGAACAAACCAGATGACATGAATACTTAGCAAAGTAACCAGCCCAGCAACCATTGCTGCGGAAAACTGTATAAATAACCAGATAGCTAAAATAGGGAAAATCCCTGACAGTGGCTGTCACCCCCAACACACCATAAATAGCAATCTATAGTTAGCCAGATAGCAACCAAGGTAGCAACCACAATGTATAAAATACGCCAGAGACAAGAGTGAATAAACCTCAGTTCCGAAAGCAAAAGCAAAAGTCAATTGTCTGGTACACTTAGGAGGAGAAACCTGCCAATGAGCCACTGCCAAGAAATTGTGAGCATTGTTCTATTCCCAACTCTGGTCCACTTTCTGTTAGAAAAGATTGGTTTGCTTGCCAGATAAGCCTGAAGAGAAGTTCGCCGTTACCCAGTTTTGCCGCCAAGTTCGAGTAAAGAACTTCGCCGCCCTTTTTGGTTCGCTTGCCAGATAAACCAGAAGTCCGCCATTTTTAAGAGATCCACCACTTAAGGAATAAGCCGCCATTTTCAGTCCACCATTCAAGAAGTCCGCCGATCTGTCACATTCTGCCCATCCGCATCGTTCTACATTTTGTCCACCGATCCGCCGCATTCCGCTGATGGCCCGCATCATTCAATCCGTGCTGTTCAATCTGCATTGCCCACTTAGCCGCATCGTCCGCTTAGCCACATCATTCAAGTGATCTGCCTCATCTGCTTAAAAACCGCTCAGCCCGCATCGACTGCTCAATTGCATCGCTCTAAGAAATCCGCATTAAATAAGGAAACCCGATCGCCGGTCTCCCGAATTAGCATACAAGTTCACCGTCACGCCAGCAGCCAGAACCCGCACTCTTAAGGAAACTGATCATCGGTTCCCAGAGAGCCCGCTCACTTATAAGGAAATCTGCCAAATTCATCACACGAATTTACCCACCACTCAAAGAAGGAAATCCGCTCACACACAAAGGACCGTCAACCCAAGAACGCTGCCAAATTAGGAAATTGCATGCAGAAAGTCTCCAGCTGTTGAATATTATACCACTAAATACTAACACTAGTACCAGAACCTGAACATTTTGTTGCTTTTTGACAAAGTAACTGGGGGCTCAAGCCAATCTACACAGCCGCCCAACCTTGTAATTTGCCTCTATTGAGCCAGGCACGTTACAATAGTCTGAATCAATAATATCTTCTTCTATAGATATTTCACTCTCACTAGACTGCTCCTTATCTTGAGGATTCTAATATAGTTTGGTAGAATAGTTATTTCAATTACTATTCTAAAGATGGTTATGGTTTGTGGTTTGAGTATTATTTATATTATAGCAAATAGATTTATTCCTACTGCATTCTCTGATTTATACTGTGGTATGACTGCTTTAGAGTAAATTCTTTATATCATGACTGTGATATCTTCCTCCCCATTGTTAGTGCTCCTAAACAAATCGAATCAATTCAAATTGAATCAAATTGAGGGTCATTTGAATTGAATTGAGGGTCTGATTTGAACCCTATTTTTTGAAATGTAATTACTTGACAAATAAATATCCAAATTCAATGATCTTTAGCTTGTTAGATTCCCTATATAAGAGGAATCTAACAAGCAAATGATCATTGAATTTGGATGTGTATTTGTTGAGTTATTAAATTACAAATGATAGAGTTCAAATCAGACCTTGAATCAAATTGGACCTCAATTCAAATTGATTCAAATCAAATTGGGCCTCAATTTGATTCAAAGTTTTCCAATTGAATCAAATTTAGGTCCAATTCAATTCAATTCAATTCATTGTACTACCCATAGTTGCCATCATTTTATACATAGTTCTGACAGTTCATCATCCATTTCCTCCTGATGCTTCTTTATCTTGTTGTTGATCTTCTTCACTTTAACAATACAGAAGTAGTAATAGTTCAGATACTATATAAAATACATTATTTATCATGAGGACTTATTCCTTAGGGTGCATATTTATGATTGATTTTCATGTACCATTCTTCTATCAACTGCTTGCCTTTCCCACCTCAGAGTAATCATGTAGGCATCTTCTTCTCATTCCTCTTCATCTTCCTCCATCTTGGGGTAAATGCCTTCTGTATATTGAGATCAATTAATACTTTGGTTTTGTGCAGCCATTGATTGCCAATGAGGATATCATAGTTAGATGTATTGGTAAAATGGCATCCACTAGAGATATGAAGAATTGGATGCCCCCCAAATTCTTGTTGGTTTGGTGGAAAGTTTTGTTGCAGAATATCATGTTGTACTTCAGGTCATATAAGGTTGGTCAAAGCAGTTCAAGTAATATGTCACAGAGAACAGGCACACAAGTTCAATTTTTAATGGTCGTGTGCATATGTGTGCAAGAAATACATGTGGTCCGAATGTGTTGCGCATTCTCGCACCTAATTATGTAGTGTAAGCAAAACAGCTAGACGATGTATGCTCTAAGAATCTGGTTAATTACATTATGAGACTGTGATGTCGTCGGCAAGACTATGAAATATGTACAGGACGAGCAAGAATGAGGACTAGGTAATCGGACAATATTTGTGTTACTTAGTACTAGGTCAATAAATTGTACCAACAAAGATAAGGATTTATATTAATTACACTGATTTTGGCCTCGCAACTTTGGTCCGTGACGTAGCTTTTTTTACGGGTCGAGCGACATGTTGTCATTGCTCGGCGGGAGGATGTTGCTGGCCATGTTGTCATCTCTCGGCAGGAGGATGTTGCTGGTCATATTGACATCGCTTGGCGGGGGGATGCTGCTTCCGCCGTCTTGCATCGGCCGAAGAGGGGGCGACACGATGACGAAGCTCTCCTATTTGGCCCACTCAACTTTGGCCCGTGACCTAGCCTTTTTCATGGGTGGTGCAATACTGCTGGTCATGTTGTCACCACTTGGCGGGAGAATGTTGCTGATCAGCGGGAGGATTTTGCTGATCATGTTGTCATCGCTCGGTGGGAGGATAGGCGGGAGGATGCTGCTGGTCATGTTGTCATTGCTCGGATGGGGGGTGCCGCTGGTCATGTTATCGCTCGGCGGGAGGATGCTGCTTGCGTTGTTTTGTATCAGCAGAAGAGAGGGCAACACGAAGGCAATGCTCTCTGATTTTGCACACGCAAATTTGGCCCGTGACGTAGCCTTTTTCACGGGTCGAGCGATGCTGCCCGTCATGTTGTCACCGCTCGGCGGGAGAATGTTGCTGGTCATGTTGACATTGCTCGACAGGAGAATGTTTCTGGTCATGTTGTCATCGCTCGGCGGGAGGATGCTGCTGGCCATGTTGTCATTGCTCGGATGGAGGATGCTGGTGGTCATATTATCGATCGGCGGGAGGATGTTGCTGATCATGTTGTCATCGCTCGGCGGGAGAATGGGCGGGAGGATGATGCTGGTCATGTTGTTATTGCTCGGATGGAGGATGCCGCTGGTCATGTTATCGCTCAGCGGGAGAGTGGGCAGGAGGATGATGCCGGTCATGTTGTCATTGCTCGGATGGAGGATGCCGCTGGCCATGTTATCGTTCGGCGGGAGGATGCTGCTTGCGCTGTTTTGTATCAGCAAAAGAGGGGGCAACATGGAGACAATGCTCTCTGATTTCGCCCACGCAAATTTGGCCCGTGACGTAGCCTTTTTCGCGGGTCGAGCGATGCTGCCCGTCATGTTGTCACCGCTCCGCGGGAGAATGCTGCTTGTCATGTTGACATTGCTCAGCGGGAGGATGCTGCTTGCGCTGTTTTGTATCGGCAGAAGAGGGGGCAACACGCAGATAATGCTCTCCGATTTGGCCTGCGCAAATTTGGCCCGTGACGTAGCTTTTTTCGGGGGTCGAGCGATGTTGCCTGTGGTGTTGTCACCGCTCGGCGGGAGAATGTTGCTGGTCATGTTGACATTACTCGGCGGGAGGATGTTGTTGGTCATGTTGTCATCGCTCGGCGGGAGGATGTTGCTGGTCATATTGTCATCGCTTGGTGGGGGGATGCTGCTTGCGCCGTCTTGTATCGGCCGAAGAGGGGGCGACACGACGGCAACGCTCTCCGATTTTGCCTTCCCAACTTTGGTCTGTGAAGTCGCCTTTTTCACAAGTGGTGCGACGCTGCTGGTCATGTTGCCATCGCTTGGTGGGAGGGTGCTGCTGGTCATGTTGTCATCGCTTGGCAGGGAGATACTGCTTGCGCCGTCTTGTATCAGCCGAAGAGGGGGCGACACTACGACAATGTTATCCGATTTTGCCCACACAACTTTGGCCCGTGACAGGTTTTTCGCGGGTCGGATGGTGTCCTGGTACCGTTATCATGGCTAGGCGGGGTCTCGCCTTTGTCGACATTGAGGATTGTAAGCTGCCTGGATAGTCGTTTGGTCATTGACCACGCGATGGGAGCGTTGGGAGCTTTGGTGATGGAGTCGGACGGCCACAGCTGAACGGACCTCCTCAATGGCACTCTTGACAACCACGGTGGGGCATTCCTCATACGGCCGGTCGTATGCGAAATTCGCAGGCGGGATGTCATCCACAACCACGAGGTCATTGGTGGATTGGCGGTGGACATCCTGTAAGAGGCAATCATAAAATTTCCATAGTTAGCAAAAAATGTTGTAGGAGCCAGATCTAGTACCGATGAATCCAGAACATACCGTGCTCTTTGTTTCTGATCATTTGAACTCCCACATATATTCCCCGATTCTCTCTGCGCAAGGGTCCCGCATGACTATACACAATGTAAATGAATATATAAATTAAACGTTGAGATGGCAACCGCTTTTGCCAAATGATATATTTCAAACAATGACAGACTCACAATTCGTGGGCAATGGCAATAGTTTATGTGGGAGCTCGGCCAGGGGAGAACTTTCAACCCTCAGGTCTTCGGCTGCTTGAAGTACCCTGACAGCGGGAGCAGAAGTGGCTTCCTGCGCCGCGGGGTATTGACCTTGGCGGTCCGAATTGTAACAACATCCATGTCAAGGACCCTGTTGTGCAACTCGCTGACAGTCACCGAAAGGAATTCGTCGGTGAAGTCAGAGATAGCAGAGTTCACATGCTTGGGTGCTGAGGGGTTGCCGTCGAAACTGGTGAGGTCGTTGAGGTAGGTGAAGTCAGTGAGGTCGGTGCCGTCAGTGACATCGGTGACGTCGGTGAGGTCAGGGAGGCCGGTGATATCGGTGAGGTCGGGGAGGCCAGTGACATCAGTGAGGTCGGGCTGGTGACGTCAGTGAGGTCGGGGAGGCTGGTGACGTCGGTGATGTCGGCGAGGATGGTGAGGTTGGTGTTGGTGCTTTGAGGGACCCAAACTGGCTGTGCAGCATCGAGAATAACCCTGATGCAGGTCGCCGAAAGGCAAGCATGAGAAAGCAAAAGAAATAATCACGCAACATAAACAATTCAGCGACGTAAACAACTGTGCAACATAAACAACCATGCGACGTTCCAAAAACGCGTGAAATGAGGTCCCAACTCAGTGGCAAGGGTAAAAAAACAAGGACTTACCCATCATCTTCAACGAGGATGTTTTGTAGGCTCGAAGATGTATGCGAAAATCGCACTGACAAAGTCTTTGAACATGGTTGTAGGTTGGGGAAAGTGGGGTTGGTCTTGGAAAGATAGAGAAATCTTTATGTGCTGAGATACTGTGCTTTTTTTTTTCTACGCGTGACATAAGACCAATGTCATGATGCCATGATGAAATGTCTTAGAGTGCAAATTGACCGGTAACGAATGTCATTTGATTCATGCGCAGCTGACTTCGAAGCAATACAGAGATTAGAATGAACAATATCTGATTGTAATAAAATTTATATAATTAGTGAATATTCAAAATATATTCCACATGTATCACCTGACCATATGATGAAAAGGCAAAAATTTATAATGAGGCAATCGGTCCCTCCCTCCCCGCGTCAATCCGGCAAATTTAAATAAATAATTCGGAGTCAGTTACATATATGTGTGATGTAGTTTCTTTGTTTAATTTGGTGAGGCTTGAACGGGTTCCGTTAGTCAAGTTACACGTGGTTGCCATGCGCTTTGTTCGAATGGTTGCAGAGAAGCATGCGAGGAATTTTTCGGAGTGATATGCAAGATGAAATTTATTTTTGGCCGTACATAAATAATTAGAATTATGCAATAAATATTTCAGCACAGCTAGCTGAAAGGACTGATTTATTATATCTGGACTTGTAGCTTGAGAAAGGATCTCTCAGCCACCCGAAAGTGCATAAAAGCACTTCACATGTATGACATAATTGCATAAATGTATGGCGCAGGTACGACGGTCTCACCGGCATGTGATCTGTTATAACGGAATTGATTACCAAGCCACACACACGAAATACTTTCCTTCGCATAGTCTAACCCTCCCTACATTCACATAATTCCTCGGACCCTCGCTCCCAGCCTTGGCCTAGTTTGCCATATGTCCGTACATCCTATTCGACTATGTTTCTTCACCGTCTGATCTCTTTCGCCCACCCTCTACACATCAATATATCGACCCCCGCTATGGGTTCGTTTTGTGCAAGTCCTACGATTAATAGCATTCGCCACATAGTGTTTGAATGACGTATTATTCCTCCTCCCAAAGGCAAGTCAACCGAACCGAAGCCCGGCATGCTCTCGGGGCGACACCTGCGTGGTGAAACTCTTCTCGAAGCTGACGGCGCCCAAGCGACATTTCCACAGCATCCGCAGCCTTCCTATCACCAATTCTTTGTCAACTACGTGCAATGCGCACATGCAGGACAAACAAAGGTATGTTGTGCTGCCTCTAAATACATCACTCGTTTTATCCGAAATATGCCAGTTGTTGGCGATGAGTTCTTTTGCGTTGTATTTGACTGACATAATTATTCCTCCTTTTTTATTGTCGCAAAGGAACACGATCTGGGGGCGACACCTTGCTGTCAAAATATTCTCCAAGCTGACGGCAACCGAGCGAAATTTGACAGTGTTTACAGCCTTCCTGTCACAAACTCTTTGTCAACGACGTGCAATGCCAATATAAGGTATGCTGTGCTGCCTCTAATATATCGCATGTTTGGTTCGAAATATCCCAGGTGTTGACGACGAGATCTTCTGTGGAAGACATACGAATAACAGCACTCGACGCATAGTATTTGACTGACGTATTTATTCCGCCTCTTTTACGAACCAAAGCCCGAACTCCATCTGCGAGGCGACATCTCGAAGCTGACGGCGACCGAGCCATATCAACAGCGTCCACAGCCTTCCCGTATTAACGACGTGCATTGCTAATATGCTAAACAACCAAAATGTATGCTGTGCTACCACCGACAAATCACTTGTTTAATCCGAGGCATTTCAGATATTGGTAAAGAGTTCGTTTTGTGCAAGGCTTAAGATTACCAGCACTCGACATAATGGGTTTCGACTGACTTATTTATTCCTCTCTTTTACTGTCCCAAGGGCAAGTCAACTGGACCGAAGGATTCGGGTTTGGTGGCGACACCTCCGCTATCAAACTCTTCTTTAACCCTTGTTAACGACGTGCAATACCAAAGTGCGGTACAACCAAAAGGTATGCTGCGTTGTCACTCTGATGTTAGCGACGAGTTCCTTCTGTGCAATATCTATGATTAACAGAACTCGTTGCAATAGCATTTGATTAACCGCCTCTCCTTGTCCCAATGGCAAGTCAACTGAACAAAGCCAACTCGAGGCGATATGTTCTGGAGGCGACACCTGTGCAGTGAAACTCTTCTCGAAGCTGATGTCAAACGAGCAACGTTTCAGCAACGTCCGCAGGCCTCCAGTCGTCAACCCCATGCAATGTCAATATGCAGAACAACCAAAATGTATGCCGTTCTGCCCACCGTTATAACACGTGTTTAATCTGATGTTGGCGATGAGATCGTTTTGTGCAAGACCTATCATTAAGAGCCCTCGGCGAAGAGCATTTATCTGATATATTTCTCCTGCTCTTTTATTGTCCAAAGGCAAGTCAACTGAACTAAAATCCGAACTCGAGGCGACGCGATCTGGGGGCGACGCCTGCCCAAATTGTCCGCAGTCTTCCTGTCACCAACCTTTGTCAGCGACGTAAAATGCCAATATGCAGAACAAAGGTACGCTATGGCTCTGTAATATATCGCTTGTTTATTCCGAAATATTCCAGTTTTGGCGATGAGTTCTTCTATGCAAGAACTACGATTAGCAGCACCCAATGTATACTATTTGACTGACCTATTTGATCCTCTTCAGAATCGAATCAAATCTCGAACTCGAGGCGACACAATCTGGAGGGTGACATCTGGAAGCTGACGGCGACGGAGCGACATATCAACCACGTCGGCAGCCTTCCTGGCACCAACTCTCGTCAAAGTCGTGCAATGATAATATGCAGAGCAAACAAAAGGTACGCTGTGCTTCCCACCAATACATTGAATGATTAATCTGAAGCATCCCAGTTGTTGGCCAAGACGTACGATTAACAACCCTCGACGCATAACATTTGACTGATGTATTTATTCCTTTTTTGTTTTCGAAAAGGAAAGTCATGCCCAAACTCGAGGCGACGCGATCTGGGGGCGACACCTGCGCAGTGAAGCTCTTCTCGAAGCTGACGACGACCGAGTGCCATACACAGTGTCCGCAACCCTCCTGTTATCGACTCATTGTCAACGACGTACAATACCAATATTTAGAACAACCCGAAGGTATATTATGCTCCCTCTTATACATCGCTTGTTTAATTCCAGATGTCGACCACGAGTTTGTTTTGTGCAAGACCTACGATTAACATCACACGACGCAATAGTAATTAAATAATGTATATATTCTTTTATTGTCGCAACCGAACCAAAGCCCGAACTCGAGGCGACACGATCTGGGAGGCGACATCCGCAAGCCGACGGCGACCGAGCGACATATCAACAACGTTTTCAGCCTTCCTGTCATCAACTCTTGTCAACGACGTGCAATGCTAATACACAGAACAATAATGGTATGCTGTGCTGCCGCCAGCAGCTCACTTGTTTAATTCGAGGTATCCCAGATGTTAGCGACGAGGTTATTTTGTGTAAGACCTACAATTAATGGAACTCAACGCAATAGTGATTGACTGACATATTTATACCTCTTCTTTTGTTGTTGCAAAGGCAAGTCAAATAAACTGAAAGTGACTGTTCTGGGTGCAACACGTCTGCTATCAAAATCTCAACAACGTACCTAGCCTTCCTGTCACAAACTCCTGTCAGCGCCGTGCAATGCCTGTACGCAGGACAACCAAAAGGTATCTGTGCTGCCGCGCCAATACATCGCTAGTTTAATCTGAAGCATCCTAGTTGTTTGGCGACGAGTTCGTTTTGTGCAAGACCTATCATTAAGAGCCCTCGGCGCATAGTATTTCACTGACGTATTATTCCTCTTTTATTGTCTCAAAGGCAAGTCAACCGGAACTCTGGGCGACGCAATCTGGGCGAAACCTGTGCAGTGAATCTCTTCTCGAAACCGAAGGCGACCGAGCGACATTTCCATAGTGTCTGCAGCCATCCTGTCACCAACTCTTTGTCAGCGATGTGCAATGCCAATTGCAGAACAACCAAAAGGTATGCTGTGCTCTCTATAATACATTACTTGTTTAATCCTAATATCCCGGTTATTGGCGACAAGTTCTTCTGTGCAAGAACTACGATAACAGCACTGGACGTATAGTATTTGATTGTCGTATTTATTCCTCTTTTATTGTCAGAACCGAAAAAAATCGGGAACTTGAAGCGACACGATCTGGGGGGCGATATTTCGAAACCGACGGACACTGAGCGACATATCAACAACGTCCGCAGCCTTCCTGTCACCAACTCTTGTTAACCAAGTACAATGGTAATACGCAGAATAACCAAAAGGTATGCTATACAGCCACCAATCGCTTTAATCCGAGGCATCCCCGTTGTTGACGATGAGTTCGTTTTCTTTAACACTTACAATCGACTGCCCTTGACGCATAGTATTTGACTGATGTATCTACTTCTCCTCTTTTATTGTCCGAAAGTCAAGTCAGCTGAATCAAAGCCCGAACTCGAGGCGACACGTTCTGGGGCGACACTTGCGCCAAAAAACTCTTCTCGAAACTGGCGGCGACAGCGTCATTTCAAAAATTTCCCCAGCCTTCCTGTCACCAGCTCCTGTCAACGGCGGACAATGACAATTTGTAGAACAACCGAAACGTTCGCTGTTCTCTCCACCAATCATCGCATGTTTAATCCCAAGCATCCCAGTTTTTCGCGACCAGTACGTTTTGTGCAAGACATACGATTAACAGCTCTCGAACTGACTTATTTATTCCTTCTTTTTTATTTTATTTTATTGTTTTCTATAGGCCGTAGCCCCATTTATAAACTAACCTATAACATGCACTGCGTC
>RQIL01005143.1:0-12772 GCA_003951145.1 Jimgerdemannia lactiflua
CTTTTTCTCGTTATCTCATTTATTACCAATCTAAACATTACACCTGTCTTCATGCCACACTGGCAGCCCCATACCTCCCCTTGCTACCCCATACTTGTCCTTATACCACATCTACAGCCTCATCTCTCACCTCACTACCCTACTCCTTCACTTGGCCTCTCTCCTACCTCGACCCTCTCAAATACTACCTTATTTCCTATTATATGTACTCGGCCCTCACTCTTAATACATATAGCCTCCACTAACTTCCTATGGCCCCCCTCCCCAGGACCCCATCCCCTCTGCCAACCCATCAGAATATCTTTCATCAACCACTACTATCTTGCCATCTTTTCTTCCTGAGTCAACTTCCTTTCTTCCTCAAACACCACTAGCCAGTGACCTGCCATTTCTACCCATACTGCAACAACCCACCCTAATGTGAGCCACTCATTTCCCACTCCCCCGAGCATCCTTGCCCGGAGCACATCCCATCTCCCCTGCACTTGCCCTCTATTAACACTACCCAGTTGCTGCCCCACCTCCCTCCAAAAGTCCTCCAATATCTCGCACTCCCCAAGCCAATACTCTGGGGTCTGCACCACTCCACCAGCCTGCCCCACCCCCAAGCACTCTTCACACTCAAAGTCCCCTCCTGCCTCAGTAGGATCTTGTACTTCTCAACCATACACCAGATAGAAGGGGGTCTGTTGGGTAGCAGTGGCCTTTGAGATGCAGATACTGAACAGGATTGCTGGGAGGTAGATATCCCAGTTTAATTGATCTTGAGTCCTGCTGAGATCTCACTTGATGGTCTGATTCATTCGCTTGGTGAGTCTATTTACCTGTGGGTAGTAAGCTATTGTTTGCCACAGCTTGATCTTGAAGTTACTTACAAAGGTTTTCATTGCTTTATTGACAAATTCACAGCCTTAGTCTGTGATGATTTCTTGAGGGACACTATGGTGGCTGAAAATTTCATTATACAGGATTCCAATGATTGTCTGAGCATCAGCAGTTTCAATGGCAAAGACTTTATGTCATTTCATCAGGTAGTCTTCAATAGTGAGGATATAGTGTCTTCCTTGGCAAGTTACTGGTAAGGGTCCAATGATATCAATTCCAAGTCTCTGGAAAGCTCTGGCAGGAGCTGGGATTGGCATTAATGATGCTTTGTTGGTTGGCTTTTGTCAGTATCTCTGGCAAGTATCACATTGTTGTATGTGTATAGAAATCTGCTTCCTCATTTTGGGCCACCAGTATCTTTTCTTAATTCTGGCAATGGTAGCTCCAATTTCTCAGTGTGCATTCTGGTCATAGTTGGTTGTTAGTATCTTTGGTATTTTGTCTTCTCTTGGAACTTCAGTGTATCGGTCTCCTTTTACTCTCCAAAGTTCACCATTACCTTCTTGAAATTTCTTGAAGTTTCTCTAGATAAACAGCTTGTGGGCTGGCTGGATTCCTTTCTTGAAGCTCCTATGATGCAGGCTCCAGATAAGGGTGAGGTGCAATTCTTGATTCATTTGGGTGAGCAGGAAGTAGCCTTCTCTTGTGGGGGCTCCTTCCCTTCTTGAGTTTGTGGGATTCTTAACAAGGTGTCCACATTTGAATTCTTGATACCCTTCTTGTAGACAATGGTGAACTGGTATTCTTGCAGAGACATGATCTATCTGATAAAGATTCCTGAGAGTTCTGGTTTCTTGAACAACTATTGGAGGGCTTGATGGTCTGTAATGAGGGCAAATCTCTTTCCTAAGAAGTAGTGTCTGAAGTGATCTACTGCTCGTACTACTGCAAGGTATTCCAGTTTTGTGGTGCCATAATTTGCCTAAGTCTCATTTGTGGCTTTACTAGCATACTCAATGATATGTTCCTTCTTCTGGTTTTCTTGTTGAGATAGAATAGATCCAAGTCCAAGGGCAGAGGCATCAGTTGCCAGGATGAATGGTTTGTCAAAATTTGGCTGCACCAGGACAGAGGCTTTAATGAGGGCTTTCTTAAGTAAATCAAATGACTTCTGCTAATCTTCCTTCCAGTAAAATAGTTAGTCCTTCTTGGAGATGTCTTGGAGTAGTGCTGCCTTGTCTGAAAATCTTGGGATGAATCTCCAGTAATAGGATGCCAACATGAGAAAGGATAGGGTCTCCTTTGCTGAGGTAGAAACCAGGTAGTTCTTGACTTTCTCCACCTTATATGGGTCAGCATGTATACCTTGAGCTAAGACAACATACTCCAGATATTCAACTTGGTGTTTCCTAAAGAAGCATTTCTTGGCATTAAGTCTGAGTCCTGAGCTTTGAATGGTATCAAATACTTTGCAGAGGTCTTGCAAGTGTTGCTCAAATGTCTTGGAGTAGATAATTATATCATCTACATAGACTAGCACATTTCTTCCAATGAGGTCCTGAGAGCATTAAGGAGGTCATCTATTCTTGGCAGTGGGTAGGCATCTTCTGTAGTGACTTTGTTGAGTTTTCTGAAATCCACAACTAATCTCCATTCCTCTTTCTTTGGCATGATGATTGCTGGTGAAGCCCAGGGGCTTGATGAGGGTCTGATAACTCTATTTCATAGTATTTCTTCTATGTATTGTTGTTCAAACTTGATCAGATGGTGTGGTATTCAGTAGAGGGTGCTGTTGGATAGGTTTTGCATTTCCAGTATGTATAGGATGCTTCCCATATTGATATGGTGGGAAGTTATTATATATGGTGGTAAATATATCCTTGTATTCTTCTATCAACTCCTGTATCTGTTGTTGCTGATCCTTGGTTAGAGTTGTCTCGATATCAATGGCTTTGATTGCTGAGTCTTCCTCTCTGATACTGTTAGTCTCACCAGAGAGAGCTTGCCATTTCTTAAAAATTCAAAGACTTCCTCCTCATAGGTGTCTATCAGTGGTTCGAAATATCCCAGTATTGTTCCTTTGGGAATAGTAATCACTTCGAAGCCCATGTTCCTGATAGGGATGTGAATTAGTGACATCTGGTCATGAATTTATTCTTCTGCCAGAAGTAGGTGATATTTTTCTCAGAGCTCCATTGATGGTGCAAATATCAAGTTGTCAGCTTCTACTGGGAGGTATACATCAAGGCCTCTTTACTGGTAAGGTTGCAGAGTGATATCTTCTCTTGCTCAGATGGGATGGCAGATGTAGAGTTCCATTTATCTGAACTGAGCTACCCTTACTACATGAACCTCAATGGGTGGTTCCTAGTGGTCTCTATTGGTACTTCTAAAGCCTCCTTGTCCTCTCTTAGTGCTGTCCAGTTGCTTCACTTCTTAGATAGTGGGTTGTGAAGTCTTGATGAAGAGTATCTGGCAGATAGCTGTCAAGGGGCTGAAGTGTCAATGGGTTCTTCCATTGTTGTGGATGATGACCTTGAGGGGGTCTCGGTAGTCCTGATCAATGACTCCTCCTTCCACAGTGATTCCTTTAGCTGCCAAAGATGATCTTGATATCAGTTGACCATAGAGTCCTGGTAGTATAGCAAGTGCAATTTGTAGATCAAAGGTCCTGGTACTCCTGGGTTGGATTACCATTTGATAGAGGAGACAGAGGTCATACCCCACTGATCCTTCTGTTTGTGCAAGAGGGGGCTGAGCCCATAGTGAGAGTAGCTTGACTTGAATGACTGGCTAAGTCTTGAGGAAGAGTATTCCAGTAGCTGCAATTGTGGGTGGAAACTCCATTCATTCTGGCTTGAAGAATGGCCAGTGTGCTCCTGTCTTTGGGTTCTTTGTATAATTGAATCCTGTCCTTCTGAGTGGGTCCAGGGCTTCCATGAGGGTGAAGGTAAGATTAACTCCTTGATTTCCTTCATATGGGCAGCAATGCCAATGGATGATGGCCAGAATTTCCAATGGTAGGTCCCAGATGGTGGTTTTGTTCTTTGCTTTGCAGTTTCCTTCATAGTTGATCTCTTTGCACTTTCGGCAGGCCCAGCGGATTCAGGGTTCTTGCAGAGTGGAGTCCTTTCTCTTGACTTGGCTTTTGTGAACATCCTTACTAAGATGAATACTCCTATATTCACACCAGTAACAGATGAAGGTCTTTCCACAATCACAGTGTCCTTTCTTGATACAGCCTTCATTTTACTCCTTGACTTCCTTGCTGGTAGGATATCTTTTTCAATACTTGTCATAGGTGGGCAGAGTAATCTGAAGGGCTTGAGTGATGGTGTAGGAATGGCTGCTGTCTTTTTTGATTGTGAGAGTTTTGACAGGTTGTTGGGAAAGAACCTTTTGTTGCTCTTAGTATGTCTTCTTGAAGGTCTTTGGAGTTGCTCAGATGGGGACTGGTGCTCATCTCAATTCATCTCTATCTTCGATTGCTGGCATTAGAACCTTCTTGATGTCCAGGATTCGGCAGTTGATGCAATCATCTCTCGGTGAGTAGAAGCAGTTGAAATGATTGCACTTGCCTAGGCAGAAGGCTTGCATAATTTGATTCTCTATCAATGGAGGTGGCAGCTGTATGGATGGTCCTGCAAACTTATGTGCTGCTCTTTCATTATTGTTTCCATCAATCCTTGATTGTAAACCTTCAATATCAATGACTCCAACAAAGGATTCTTCTGGTCCACTATCTTGATCTCTAGGGGCATCAAAGTCACTTCCCAATTCTTGCAGGAAATTTGCTTCACTTTCATCCTCATCCTCAGTAGTAGTAGATGTCTCGCCATGTCCTTACCATTCGGTCTCAGAGGCTTGGCTTGCTTTTCTTGATGACCCTCTTGACTCAATGGGTACCTTATGCTTCTGCCCATAGATGGTAAAGACTAGGAGTTGTCTTCTGATGTCCACATTGGCTCCAACTCGGTGCATCCAATCTGTTCCTAAGATCAGGTCATAGGAGATTGCAGGGGTCATAACTGCTTGAGGAATATTGAGGCAGGCTTTCCCTACTTGAATGGGGATATCTCATACAAGTCCTAGGGGGGTAGATGCTGATCTATCTGCCATGATTACTCTTGCCTTGGTTCCTTCATCAATTCCCCAACCAATTCTTTTCAGTATTCTCTGGGTGATGATACAGACTGCTGCTCCAGTGTCAATAAGAATTTGGGCATTTTCACCATGTACTTTTCCACTCACAAGCCTTGTAGATTGATGTTCTTGATGTCAGTTTTCATATACTGCATGGATAGTGCTGGGCTCTTGTGTGTGAGGTCCTTGGACAGGAAGTCTTTTAGTATCCTCCTTGGCTTCCTTTAGGAATTTTCACCTAACTTTTGGTGCATTCTTGAGAACTTGCTCGACTGTAAGGCCTACATCTTGAGTTCCCAAAGAGAGGCTGCTTCATGGGGCTTGCTGCTCCTTCTGTGTCTAGTTCCTGAGTGGGGTTTCTCATTTCTGATGGGCAACTCATTGGCTGAGGATTCTACACCCATATTTTCATCTTCCTCAAGATCAGGCAGTGTGGTGCTTGGTGTTGTCCTGGATGGTCCTGCTTCTGCTTTAGAGGTATCTCTTCTAACTCTCTTGCCCTTCTCTTGTAGAGTATCTGAGGAGGAATGGCTATATCTTGAGTGCTTACCTGTTAACACCATTACCGGCAATGGTGGTGGGGTCTTTGGGGGTCTTCCTTATCCTCTGGTCTGTGCAGGTGCTGTTTCTCAAGTTACCTTGGAGGGGTAGGCTTCATAATATAAGGGGGTGTCTCCTTGGTCTCAAAGCCAGGCTGTTTCTTCTTCCATTTGGCAGATCTCTTCATCTATCTGAATAAGGTTGACATTTCTGTCATTGGACTGAGTAGCTTGCTTTCTTGGGCAGTGCCTTTGGATGTGGCCTTGATTTCCATAGTAGAAACAGGTAGGGATATGGAGACTTGCTATAGCTGAGCCTACAGTTGCAGCTGAGAGTGCCTGAGAAGAACTCCTATTGTCCTGTTATCAGTAGTCTGATCTGTTGTCATGATAGTAATCTTTTTGTCTTCCTCCTTGATTCTTCAACTGTGCTACCATGATGGCTAAGTCCTTCATCTGTTTGGTAAGCATGGTCATTGGGTCATCTTGTACCCTTGATGGCTGCTGCTGATGCTGTGACTGTTGACTGAATTGGACTGAAGCTGAAGGTGGGGGTATGTTCTTGTAGTTGGCCAACTGAGCCCTGAGGAATGCATTCTCTTATTCTGCTGTAGTTCCTTAAGATCTTGGGACCTTGGCTCTAGTAGGTTCGTGGTGAACTTGTACTTACTGGGCTGGTCTGTAGTCTGCTTCCCAACATCCTTGTGCTCCAGCAACTTGCTACTCAATACTCCGATATCTCATCCTAATGACTTGCCTTCTGAGTTCTGGGTATAGGCCATTGAGGAAGATAGTTGAAGCCAGAGCAAGTTTGATGGTAGGTTGCAAGTTTGCCTTAATCATCTATGCTTGGATCTGATGGTAGAAACTCTTTGGGGTTTCATTGACAGCTTGGGTCATATAGGTCAGAGCTTCTTATGCTTCTTGTTGGTGTTCAAGACCATTGAACTGGGCATGGAGCCAGCCTCTGTGGATGGTGTATCTCTGTGCATGATATCTATTTGCTATAAGGTGAGCTTCTTGTTCAGTCCTATAGATTTCTCCTCCATTATGCCTAGCTTGATTATATCTTTGAAGGGCTGGGCCTCTCAAAAGTGACTCAATAATGCTAAGTTTTCTTTCTGCATCTCATTGCTTGGCTGCTACTTGTACTTCAATTTCTCCAATAAACTCCTTGATATCTTTATTTTCTGCACTGTGGAACTTCTGTAAGTAACTCATGTCTGGCTCATTTTCGCTGTTCTCACTGTCTGATTCTGATTCAGGAGTAATGTTCCTTGATGGTCCTCGTGGGGGTAGTGAAGGTACTTAATGTACAGAGGGTATAGGCAGAGGGCGGTGTCTTGGTGGTGTAGGAAATCTAGCTCTTCTGATCAATACTGGAGTAGGGATTCTCAATGGGGGTGGGGGTTCTCTGGTAGACTGCTGGTGATTATTAAATACTGGGGCACTGGGAGGGCTGGTATTCCTTGCTTCTTGAGGATAGTGTCATGGAGTAAGTGATCAAGAGGCAGAGACTTGGGTGATTGAAGGTGCCAGGGGGCTGATATAACTAGTGTTGAACTCGTCTGCCCTTTGTTGTTATGAAGTAGTGAGGTCTTATTCACCTTATTGGAAGTCTATATAGCTGTCTGTATAATAATGTAGATTGAACTTATCTCTAGAGTTATATGGGTGGTAGTCCTCCTCTCCTTTGGATGTTTCAAAGTATACTTGGTCTAGGGGGGTGGCTCGGTTGATAACTGTAGAAATATAGTTGCTCCTGTCTGAGTTCTTCCTATAGATTCAGGTCTAGTATTTCTCAGGAAGGTCTTCTTCTAGGTCTTGGATCAGGAGGGGTTCCAGTTGTCCTCTGAGTTATCTTCTCTCCCTTGAGGTTAAACTGTAATCTGGGTCACTTTTATCTTCTGATTCGGTCCTCTGGCTGCTATTTCTGAACAAGGTCTTGGCTACTGTTCTGACAATGGTGTGGGCCTTCTTTTCTGCTGAAGAGAGTTGTCTCTGAACTTATTGCTGGCTGCTAGGTTCTCCTGGAGTCTCCAATGTAGATGGCTGCTGGGTTCTTGAGCCAAAAGGTCAAGTCTTTTAAAAAAAAACTATTTCCAGTTGAGCCCCCCAAAATGTAGAATGAGTTTTGTATATAACTATAAGCTTCTGTATGGCTCAGTGTGCCACTTGGTGAAGCACAGTCTCCAAATTAATGAATTAAATATATTGTTCATATCAATTATCAGGTCTGGGGTCATGTGACATGTCATCCAATTTGTTGTCAAAAGGGTCAGAGAGTCGATGACATTATTGGTGGGAATTCAGACTATTGGCTCAAAAGACAGAGGTCAATTGCTTTGATAATGAGCTTTCAAATTATGGCTCAATTATTTAGTGGTCAATGGGCATTTAATGTGATAGTCGGCAGGTGAATGTGGCAGCAATCAGGGTCTTAATGCAGGCAACAGCAATCTTGAATTATGTAGTCTGGTTGATCAACATGTGTGGGAACTTGGATCTTGAATAAGTGGTCTGAGTGGGTCTTTTAATGTGGTGCAGTTCAGGCAGTCAATCAACAATCAATGTGGAGAATGAGAGAGTGGTGATCTTAAACTAAGCAGTTCATGACAGTGGTTGGGAATCATTCATAGGTTGACGTTTGATTAACTTGAGAGTGGGTATTCATTCTGGTGGTCTTCTAGTTTCTGGTGAATCTCTGGAATATGCAATGGTCCTTGGTGGTAATTTCCTTTGTGGCTTCTTTAGCAGCTGGTGATTCTTAACTTGGTGGCAGTCTTGAATTAAGCAGAGTGGTCAGCTTCTTAACCACGACAAAAGAAATTCTTTAACTCAAACTTCTGAGTGATTGATTGCTCCAGGTTGTTATCTTGTTCTTAGAATTCTGGTCTCTTGGAGTCTTTCCCCAAAGTTCTCAAAACTTAAGTTGGTTGTGAACTTCTTTTTGCAAAACCAATTGACTGAGGGTTTATTCACTGCAGTTTTGGGGGGTATTTATACAGAGTTGTGCATGGATTTTGCTAAGTATATGGCTAAGTAATTGGTAATTCCCTACTCTTGAATTAGTATTGATTTGGAAGTCAAGTGACTAACTAGTAGAATAAAGCTAATTCTTTGTTTGTACCGAATAAGGCTAGTTGAAGTGCAGTCACTATTTGTGCAACTAACTAACTAGATCAAATTTGGCTAATAGAACCATCACTATTCAACCTGAAGTTAAGTGTGACTGGAATTATGTCATCTTCTTCTTCTTTCTCATTTTCTTCAGGGTGTCTGGCCAAAACATTTTCTGCAACTTCCACCAGTGAGCTGACTTCAGTTGGGGGTTCTGAGGGTGTGGAGGAGGTGTCTGCATGTCTTTCCAAGAGATTGTTGAAGTCTTCTTCCCATAGAACAAATGGGTCACTGCTATTTCCTTGGTCTTGAGGAGTGATGTCAGCAGAGATGATGTCACCACTGATGATGTCATCATCTGTGAAAGGCACAGAGTACTCTTGCTGCTCTTGTGGTCTCCAGTCTATGAGATTTTCCTCCACAAAATAGGGAATATCTGTGGGGTTTTGTGGGGCATGGATCTTCAGAGAAGGGCCTTGGAATAGGGCAATCAAACCTCAGATGAACTGGTCTGGATTGTCTTCTAGAAGGGAGTTCCAGAGGTCTTGTACTTCTTCACTCTTAATTGGGATAGTAGATTGGGCCTCTTCTGCTACCATCTCTTCTAAGTAGTCCACCCAGTGGCTTGATAGCTCTTGAATGTCTGAGGTTTTGACACACTGTAGATTTGGAATGGCCCAAGGAGCATGTTTGAAGATTTGATGGACTCTTCTAGCCAATTGCTGCTTATACCTATCCATACATGTGGCATCTGCAATTTGTTGATGGCTGGCCTCTAGGAATTCTTGGCGGAGGTAGTGTCCCATCTCATACTCTTACTACATGAGAAGGCATTGAGTGGCCATTGAGATTCTTGTTTCCATTTCATAGCAGTTCAGAGTATAGTGATAGGGGTCTCTTGTATAAAGATTCAGACTAGAGATTCTTCTAGTGTGCAGTCTCATGGCCCTTCTTGAACTGATGGCCCAGGGTAGCTCTTTGATCTTGCTGTTTGGCAGGTGATGGCAGACATTTTATTTGTAGTAAGTCTTCTTGGTTGTAGATGCTATTGTATCTCTTCTTGATACTCCTTTTTATATTCTTGAAGGTCTTCTTCTTTGATCCAGGGGTAGGGTCACCTGATTATTAGTAGTATACCACTAAAGTCATTATGAGTCATTATGAGTTTCTGAAAGATCATCTTATGGTCAAGATGAGTCATGAGTGAGTCATAACTTGTGATCAGTGGCTTGCAAAGTAATAGCAGTCTTCAGGTTCTAATGTTACTTAATTCAAAGACATCATCACAGTATATCTTGAGCTGAAATAATATATCTTAGATATTCAACTTTATGTTTTCCAAAGAAGTACTTCTGGATATTAAGTCTGAGTTCTGAGCTTTAGATGGTATCAAATACTTTATAGAGGTCTTATAGGTATTTTTCAAATATTTCAGAGTAGATAATTATATCATCTATATAGACTAGTATATTTCTTCTAATAAGGTCTCAGTAAATATAGTTTATCATTTATTAGAATAAAGCAGATATATTGCAGAGTCTAAATGGTATTTGTAAGTATTTATACTATCCTTATCTAGTGATGAAGGCTGTTTTATAGATATCTTTAGTAATAGATATTATTTGGAATTTCTGAAACTAATCTATGGTGATCATGTACTTGGCTTTTCTAAGAATATTGAAAAGGTCATCTATTCTTAACAATGGGTAGGTATCTTCTATAGTGACTTTGTTGAGCTTTCTGAAATCTATAACTAATCTCCATCTTTCTTTCTTAGTATAATAATTGCTAGTAAAGTCCAGGGGCTTGGTGAGGATCTGATAACTCTATTTTATAGCATTTCTTCTATATATTGCTATTCAAACTCAATCAAATATTGTAGTATTCAACAAGAGTGTTGTTAAATTAATTTTGCATCTTCTATAGGTATTATATATTCTCTATATTAATATAGTAGAAAGTTATTATATATAGTGGTAAATATATCTTTATATTCTTCTATCAATTCCTATATCTATTATTACTGGTCCTTAGTTAAAGTTGCCTCCATATCAATAGCTTTGATTGCTGAGTCTTCCTTCTTGATACTATTAGTCTCACTAGAGAGAGCTTGCTATTTCCCAAAAACTCAAAGACTTCTTCCTCATAGATATCTATTAGTGACTTGAAATATCCCAGTATTTTTTCTTTAGAGATAGTCACTACTTCAAAGTCCAGATTTTTAATAGAGATATAGATTGGTAACATCTAGTCATGAATTTATTCTTTAGCCAAGAAGAGATAGTATCTCTCTTTAAGCTCTAGAGATAGTTTGAATATCAAATTATTAGCTTCTATTGGTAGATGTATATTAAGGCTCCTTTATTAATAAGGTTGCAGAATGATATCTTCTCTTGCTCAGATAGAGTAACAGATATAGGATCTCATTTATTTAAATTGAGCTACTCTTGCTAAGTGGATCTTAATGGATGGTGTCTGAGGGTTTCTATTGATACTTTCAAAGTCTTCTTATCCTCTCTTAGTGCTGTCTGATTACTTTACCTCTTAAATGATTAGCTGTAGTATCTTGATGAATAGAATTTGACAGATAGCTTCCAGAGGGCTAAAGAATTGGTAATACCTACTATTATTATAAATAATGACCTTCAGTGAACTTTAATGATTCTGATCAATGACTTCTTTCACTATAATTCCTTTGGCTGCCAAGAATGATTTTGATACCAATTATATATAGAGTCCTAGTAATATAGTAAGTGCAATTTGAAGGTTAAAGGTCCTGGTACTTCTAGGTCAGATTGTTGCTTAGTATAGAAGACTGAGATTATATCTAACTAATTCTTCTATTTATATAAGAGGGAGTTGTACTCAGGGTAATAGGAGCTTGACTTATATAACTGATTGGGTCTTAAGAAATAATACTCTAGTGATTGCTGTTATGGGTAAAAACTTCATTTGCTCTAATTTGAAGAATGGCCAGTATGTTCCAGTCTTTGGATTTCTTATATAGTTAAATCCAGTCCTTCCAAGAGGATCCAGAGCTTCTATGAGAGTGAAGGCAAGATTAACTTCTTGATTGTCTTTATATAAGTAATAATATCAATAAATAATAACCAGAATTTCTAATAGTAGATTCCAGATAGTGGTCTTGTTCTTTACTTTACAGTCTCCTTCATGGTTAGTCTTCTTGTATTTTCAGCAGGCCCAGTAAATTTGAGATTCTTGCAGAATAAAATCTTTTCTCTTAACTTATCTTTTATAAATATCCTCACTAAGGTGGATACTCTGATATTTATACCATTAGTAGATGAAGATTCTTCTACAGTCATAGTATTCTTTCTTGATAAAGTCCTCATTCCACTGCTTAACTTTCTTACTAATTAAAAATATTTTCTGATACTGGCCATAGGTAGGCAAAGTAATTTGGAGGGCTTGAGTAATAGTATAGAAATTATTATTTTTACCTTCAACTATTATGGTCTCTAGTGGTTGGTAAAAGAGGATCTTCTGCTCTTCTTAATAGATCTTCTTAAAAGTCTTCAAAGTTAGTGATTATATTTGTCTGAGAACTGAAACTTGTTTCAGCTCATCCTTATCTTCAATTGCTGGTATTGAGACCTTCTTGAGATTAAGGATTTGACAATTTCTGCAGTCATCTCTTAGTGAGTAGAAGCAGTTATAGCACTTCCATATACCTAGATAAAATGTTTATATAATTCAGTTTTCTAGTGGGTGTAGTAGCTATATAGATAGTCTTATTTATTTACTAGTATTTTAATTATTACTTACCTCTAGGCCTCAGATATCAATGACTCTGATAAAGAGATCCTTTTGTTCACTTTCTTGATCTCTGAGGTTATCAAAATCACTTCTTAATTCTTATAGAAAATTTGCTTCACTTTCATCTAGTGCTCCCAAATAAATTGAATTAATTTGAATTGAATCAAATTAAGGATAATTTGAAATTGAATTGAATTGAGGATTTTTCAATTCAAATTGAGTTTGAATCGAATTGTGTTCGAATCAAATTAAGGTCTGATTTGAAATGTTCAAATCAAATTGAGGTCTAATTCGATTTGAAATTTGAAATATAATAACTCAATAAAAATGTATCCCTTAATCTGTATTTATAACCTGTAAATTTATAT
>RQIL01005154.1:0-12769 GCA_003951145.1 Jimgerdemannia lactiflua
AAAAAAAAAGTAGAAAAACTGAGTATATTAAAAGATACTGGGTAGGTAAAGTGGGAGAATTGAAAGATATTTATATATTGAGTGGATGGACTGGAGATGAGGATTTATTGGATTCTTATAGTGGACTGCTGGGGAGTAGATATTTAGAAGGCACTGAAAGTGGTATGGTATCTCTGATCAGATCATTAGGGAGTACTAGGACAGAATAACTTTGGGGAGAGTAAAGATGAATCTGAACATTGATAGCTCAACTACTCTCTTTTTGGAGAATATAGAGCTGCGGGAAATGTAGAGTAAGGCCACTATTTCTCATATTTAGAGATAGTAGTAGGAAGTACTACTAGTTGGGTTATGCTGGTTGAGATTAAAAGATACTATATGAACTTACTGAAGAGATATAGGGAAGTTAAAGAGTAGACTCCATAGAAAAAGGGTATTGTTGACCTTCCAGTACTTGGAATAATTACTGCTATAACTTTCTATATTATAGAGGAGAGAGAAGAAAGAGGATTGGCATGGAGAGAGAGTAAGGATAGAAATAGCCAAACTTAAGATAGTATTATATAAGGAGAAGGAGGTGAATATATAGAGTATAGTAGTGAGACTGTAGCTTAAGGAGGGTGAGAGGCTGACAAAATATCTTTCTAAGCTATTGTGAGTAAGGATAATATAACAGCAATGAAAAGAAACTATAGAGGAAGATAGTATCTTAGTGACTGGAGTCCAGGGGATTTTTGGCTTACTGAAGGACTAGTGAAGAATACTGTAGAGTAAAAAGGAAGGGGGAGAGGATGGGGCAGACATTGAGACTTTTTTGGAAGATTGATATCCTCTTCTAATAGAAGGCCTTGAGGATTTGAAGTGGACTGTTCAAGAGGAGGAAATTGTGAGTATTCTCTTCACTACTAAGCTAAGTATAATCCTAGATAAGGATAGACCACTATGGGACTTCTGGAAGAAAATAGTAGCAGTCAAAGAGATCCTTCAGAAATAAGAGAAATGTATAATTTGATTATTGACTCTGATAAGTAGTTGAGGGAGCAGAAGCTAAAGTTAGTAATACTATTGTTTAAGAATAAGAAGAGAAGAGAGAATTGGAAGAACTGAAGATTAATTATACTCTTGGATATGGATAGAAAGTTGGTAATAAAGATGCTAGTGGTGTGACTGTAGATGGTGGCCCAACAGGTGCTTGGGGAGGAGTAGAGGGGCTTTGTGGGAGAGTAGTTAATTAGGAATAGTATAGTGTGAGTGCATGGAGTCATTAAAGAGACAAGGACTACTAGAGTGGATGATTGGCTGGTGTTCTTAGACAAGGAAAAGACATATAATAGAGTTTAAAGAATATGGCTGGCTAAAGAATTGGAGAGAATTGGAATCTTTCAAATACCAGAGGACTCAATTATCAGTCTTCTAGAAAGGAGCAGAGAGGCTATTATAGTGAATGAATATTAAAGTACCATATTTCCACTGAAGCAGAGGGTGCCTCAGAGGGACTCATTGTTACATATCAATTTTGTATATACTATCACTAGAGTCCTTGTTAGATAGAATATGGCAATAGATTGAGAAGCTAAATATTCTGAAAATAAATTGGAAGCTAGGGACCTTTGCTAATAATATGGTAGTTAGTCTTGATTCTGTTGGATATATGACTGAGCTCAAGGAGATAGTCAGTTAGTATAAGCAGTACTCTGAATAGAAATTAAATTGATATAAATGTAAGACATTGGTATTAGAAAATAGTATAGTTGGAGAGGATATTATTGGCTCCATTATTCCTTTAGGAGAAGCCATACAATATATATCTTGAAATCTTTCTCTTAGTATATAAGTTAGTCTTGCCCAAGACTTGGTAAGAGAATAAGATAACAGTCTGGAGAGACTCTTTGAAGAGCTGGAGAGAGTGTTACATCTTTCTAGTAGGTACAGTGATAATCTTGAATACTTACTGAATACCAAAGCTTTGGTATTTGGTATACTATTTGGACTTTCTAGCATGAGTAGTAAAGAGGCTATCAAAGGTGACAAGGGATTAGATCTGAGCTGAATGACCAAGTCAGATTAGCTGAGAGGTGGTGTTGCTATCTGTGGCAAGGAGTGAATTGAGACTAGTAAACTTTCTGAAGAAGCTTCATTGTCTCCAAGTATGATAGCTGAGAAGGACTATAGAGCTGAAGGAAGATGGGTGGGTCCCATTAATACAGAAGATGTAGAGAGCTCAGTATATATCTAGAGGCACTTCTGGTGATCTGTTGACAGTGATCAGAGAGGGGGGGGGAATCAGTGACTATGATATAAGGGGTTTTGATAGAGAGTAGTAGATGGAGCATATAGGATTGGTCTCTAGTGGGAGGAGAATGAGAGAGAATAGCAGTGGAGACTAGATATATGGCAGTGGTATAGACTTCTACTTGGGGCTCATCAGTGATCAAGTTTGACTTAAGGATAGATATAGATTGTCAGCAAAACACTAGTCAGGACCTCTGGCCAGAAGAGTGGCAGTATATAGAAATTGATAAAGAGTGAGACTAGATAGAGTTATAGGCCTGGAGTACTGAGATGAAAAATTGGGTTTTTTTCCAAATTTTAGATAATTTAGTGGTAGCTATTATAGTAGAATATTATATTGAACTTCCAGTCAGGACATATGTTGGTAGGTGGAGTTTTTAAGTATAAGAAATATCTGAGAGTTGATTAAAAGAGAGGAGTAGTTCAGACTCCAGAATACTGAAGAGTTTTTGGGGAGAGATTGAGCAGTGGCTGGATAGAGAGCATTGAGACCAAGAAGTTGGAAAGGTGGGAGATAAGTAGCTCACTTTGGGGTAGATTGTTGTGATATAGTGTGGCAAGCCACATACAAAAAACTTTTTTAGAATAGCTATAAGTTAGCCACCTACTATAGTAGGAAGACATTCAGAAATCAAGGATGACATGAACATTAACCAAAAACGTACCACCTGAATTATAACTTAGCCAGATGATGCGAACAAGCCAGATGATGTGAACACTTAGTATAGCATAGTAACCAGCCCAGCAACCATTGCTGTGGAAAACTGTATAAATAACTCAGATAGCTAAAGTAGGAAGCACCCCTTACAGTGACCATAACCCCTTACAGTGACTGTAACCCCTTATAGTGACCATAATCCCTTACAGTGACTGTAACTCCATAAATAGCACTCTATAATTAGCCAGATAGTAACCAGGTAGCAACCACAATATATAAAATACCCCAGAAACAAGAGTGAATAAACCTCAGTCTGAAATCCAAGAATTCAAAGAAGAGCAAAAGACAGTCTGCCTGAGAACACTTTGAGGGATACACCTGCCCAGAGCCTCTTGGTCCAAGAAGGATTGCAACACTTAGGAAAAACACCCACTCTAGAGCCTCTTCTAGGAGATTGTGAGCTTGGTTCTTCATTTCCACTCCAGTCCACTTTCCGATACAAAGAAGTTTGTCAAGAAAAGCCCGCCTCTCAAAGCCAGTCAATCGACGTAACTTTGAAGCCTGAAGTTTTGCCACCATTTAAGAAGTCCGCCGTTCCAAGTAACCCGCATTCAAGTCTGCACCCGCTGATCCGCCGCATTCCGCCGATCTATATTTTGTCTGCCGATCGTCCGCATCATTCAAGTCCACCGCTTAAAGAATAAGCCGCCATTCAAGAAGTCCGCCGATCCGCCGCATTCCGCCGATCGTCCGCATCGCCCGCTTAGCCGCACCGTCCGCATAACCATATCGTTCGCTCAAAATCCGCATCACTTTAAGAAATCCACATCGATTGAGGAAACCCGATTGCCGGTCTCCCGAATTAGCATTCAAGTCCGCCGTCACGCCAGCAACCCGCATCCAGAACCCGCACCCTTAAGGAAACCTACCTGATCGGATTCCCAGAGAGCCCGCTCATTAAAGAAATCCGCCAAATTAGCTGCACAAGAACTCGCAACGTTAAGGAAATCCGCCAAATTCGAGAAATCCGACCACCCGGGTCACACGAAATTACCCACTCGCTCGCTACCCAAGAACGCCGCCAAATTAGGAAATCGCACGCAGAAGTCTCCAGCTGTTGAATATTATACCACTAAATACCAACACTAGTATCAGACCTATACCTATTATCTGAACATTTTGTTGCTTTTTGACAAAGTAACTGGGGGCTCAAGCCAATCTACACAGCCGCCCAACCTTGTAATTCGCCTCTATTGAGCCAGGCACGTTACAATAGATAGAGCTGACTAGCTACTGATAGACAGTATTTGAGGAGAGTTCATTGATGTTTGGAGAAAAGAAGGTAGTAAGATAAGAATGGCTGATATTGGATATTCTATCTGAATGGTAGCAGAGATAGAGCTCTAAGGGGAACTATCAAAGAATACTAATAGAGATGATTTATATGAAGAGTGAGAAGAGGATAGTTATTAGTACTCTCAAATAAATCAAATCAATTCAAATTGAATCAAATTAAGGGTTATTCAAATTGAATCAAATTGGGGATTTTTCAATTCAAATAAAGTTCAAATCAAATCAAATTCAAATCAAATTGAGGGTCTAATTTGAACTCTATTTTTTGAAATATAATAACTCGACAAAAACAGGTCAAAATTTAATAATCTTTAGCTTATTAGATTCCTCTTATATAGTGGAATCCAATAAGCTAAAGAATATTAAATTCAGACATGTTTTCATCAAGTTATTATATTTCGAAAAATAGCATTCAAATTGAATTTTGAATCAAATTGGACCTTTGATTTGATTTGAATCAAATCAAATTAGACCTTTGATTTGATTTGTTGAGAGCACTAGTAGTGATAGTTGGTTCTGAGGTAGTGTTTGGACAAGAGAAATAAGGAGAAGAGTAAGTATTAGGATAGACTAGGTTAGAGAATAGAGTGGGACTATTAGTATAGTAAGAGAATATATTATATATTATAGATAAGTTACAATATTCACACACCTCTCTCTGATAACATTCACATTACACCAATTTCCACACACACTTCTGACATACTTTTTCATTATTTATTAGAGAAAACTCTTAAGACAATAATGACTAAGCAAGGTTCTGGCAAGTGTACTGGTGTAGGAAAAGGTCCAGCATTTAAATAGCAGTATAGTAAGGGAGGGATTGGTATGAAACTGGGGTTCTTTGGGCCATCAACTAGCAGAGGTGCAGGGGGAGGACAGGGGTCAAGCAAGAATGTAGAAGACAGTGGGGCAGTGAGCTTTGCAGCAGCAGTCAAAAATAGCAGGAGATGTGAGAGCACTGAGGAATGGAAGATGGTGGGAAAGGAGAAGGAGAAGACTGGGGGTGCTGGAGGAGTACTGCCTGGAGGGGAGAAGGAGGGGGCTGGAGAGGGTGTGACTAGTATAGGGGATAAGACTGCTGATGATGGAGTAATGGCTAATCTGGAAAAAAATTCAGATGTAATTACTGATATTGACAAGGGGAACCAGGGGGGATCAGGACCAGTGCATGGGAGTGATCTGTTGGATGGTGTGATGAGTCTGGTAGTAGTCCCATTACTTAAAAAGTCAATCTCATAATTCACCCAGCAGTGATGGCAAAGATGGTCTTGGGCTGCTGGGTAAGCAGCTAGCAGAGGTGGCATTGGTGAAGTTTTTAAAGGAACTGGAGGGGGTGGAAGTTGGATTTGTAGAGAAGAAATACCTGGTAGATGCCATGTCAAAGAGAGTCATAATGGGTGAAGTTGTGGTACTGATGTTGAGGTGTTTGTACTAGGACCCCAGGATAGTACACCTGGTGATCATGGGGGTCCCTACAGTATTAGTAGAGGAGATGAGGGGATGGATTGGAGCAGTGATGATGGAGTATGGTAATGTAGTTAATATTGGTTTTTGGATGTGAGAGGGGACAATCTTCAGAACAAGAGATGTGGAGATGAGACTGTGAGTGACTGGGAGGGAGGCAACTGGGAAGGCAAGTGATTGGCCAAGTGCATTGAAGTGGGACCCAGTTGAGTGCAAGGTACTGAGGGTAAAGAGAACTGAGAAGGAGGAAGAAAATTTATTAATGGTACTGTGGGAGCTGAAAGGGGCTGTGGAGCAAAGGGTGAAGATCTGGGAGGCCTTTGAGGATGTAATGGTGATAGAGGAGATAAACAGCAGGAAGATAAGAGTGGATAAGAAGGCTTGAGAGAGGGAGCAGGGGAGGTACATGTAGAAGAATATGCTAAAGAGCTTCAAGGAGAAGGTGGGGGTGGGACTGGTGCCACCACTGGGGTTCACAGGTGGCTTGGAGACTTCACAGCATGCCCCTCAGTGCAAGAAGATTATTGGAGAGAATGAGTCTAGATTTTTTATTGATCTGGATGAGGAGGAGGAAGACCAGGCTGAGAAAGGAGAGGCCATGGATAGCAGCCTGGCATCAAGGACTGAAAGAGAGGATGTTGTGATGAAGGAGACCCAGAGCATGAGGTTCAGAGTTCCTGATATTGTACTTGGGAGGGTGGTAGTTGGGGTAGCTGGAGAGAAGTCTGGTGAAGATAGGGCAGGAGGTGCTGTGAGTGCTGGTAAGGCTGGAGAGAACAGGAGACCCATGACTTCTGGGATTGGTTGTATTAGGGGGGCAGGGTGGTTGCTGGCTACATTCAATGACCTAGTGGTGGATGAACTTATGGAGGTGGATTTCTGCATCCTGGGAGAGGAGGAGTGGCAGAGGATCCTGGCTGGAGAGGAAGTATTGGATAAGCTGTTGTCAGAGGTACTTGTGATCATGCTGGAGGAGAAGGGGTATGAGGCAGATGCAAGGAGGGAAGCTGAGTTGAGGGAGGTGGCAGAGCATATAGTAGAAGACTGCTGGGTGGAAAAGGATAGGACTGAGCTATGGCAGTCAGGCTGTGAGAACTACAGAGAAGAAGCAGAGAAGAAGGATGAGGAGGATGCTCAGGAGGTCATGGCTGCAATGGAAAAGAATGAGGCTGAGGAAGATAAGGTAGAGGCTGAGCATCTTTTGGACTTGTCCAGAATGGACATTGAGCTGGAAATCTGAATGAGATGGGAAAGCTACACTATCTACAAATATTATTTTCTATGAACAGTACAACTAATATTATCTTTGAATATCAATGGGCTATGGGGCATGGGGAGACATTAGAACATTTTTGAATGACTATGGGGGTTGGAGGCTGATCTTTTTCTTCTGTAGGATATGAGATGTAAGAAGGAGGTGAATAAGCTAAATTGGATGAAGGAATGGGGTGGAGTGGTGGAATGGCATGGAAGTATTGAGATCTTGATTCACAAGAGTAAAGGAGAGCTGGTGGATATTGGGGGATGGGGCAAATGCCTTGTGTGGGAAATGTAGAGGAGGATGGGGTGGGGCCCAATAGTAGTTGGATCATGTTACCATCTGGTGGTCCATGGTGAGAGAGTGGGCTGGTTGGAAGGATGGTTCACTGATGGAAGCTGGGGTGGATATCCTGGGTGGGGACTTTAATATGGTACAGGATATCACTCTGGATCAGTCTGATGGGGGAATAGGAGTAGTTGGCCACAGTGGTGGGCTAGGCAGATGGAAGGAGATTGAGAGGCTGAGAGCTCTGAGAGATGTAGGGAGGGCCAAGTGGAGAGTAGATAAGGTTTTCATACATTGGGTTGATAGACTGGGAATAAGGATTGATTGAGTACTCTATTAGCAGATGGAAATCTGTGGGGAAAGTGGAAAGGGGAGGTGGTATCTAGTATTACTCAATGGTGGAAGGAGAGGGCCCCAGTAGGGTTCAGGTGGGTGAAGCTGAAGGAAGTAGCAATAATGTACTGGGGTGAAGCTGAGAGGTAGAAAGGAAGGCTCCAGTGGAGGAAGGGGCTGTGGGCATCCCACTAGTTGGAATAACTGCTATTGCAGTGGTCAGCATTGAAGGAACAAAGGAGAGAGGAAGAGGAGGACTAGTGGATGGTATAAGTGAGGATAGAGATTGAGGAATTGAAGAGAGTCTGGAGAATAGAGAAGGAGGCTCATGTGCAGGAGATGGCAGCTAGGCTTAGGTGGCAAGGGCTAGAAGAAGGAGAGAGGCCTACTAAGTACCTCTCTAGACTACTGAGAGCAAGGAGAGTGAAGCAGTAGTGGGAGAGGATCATCAGAGGAGATGGCTGCTTGGTGACTAGGGTCCAGAGGATCCTTGGGGAGCATAAGGATTGATGGGGGAAGCTGTGGAGTGAGGAAGAGGGAGGTGAGGATGGTGAGGCCATTGAAGAGTGTTTGGAGAACTGGTGCTCCCTGGAGGTAGAAGGGCTAGAGGAACTGGCAAGACCAGTGAGGAAAAAGGAGATTGTGTATATCTTAGTAGCTATAAAGTCAGGGACTGCCCCTGGGAAGGATGGGCTGTCTTGGGATTTCTGGAAGAAGATAGTGAAGGTGGAGGGAGTGCTTCAGGAGATGAGAGATATGTGTGATGAAGTGGTTGAGTCCAGATCCTGGCTAGGTGGTCAGAAGTTGGGATTGGTGGTACTACTTTATAAGAACAAGAGACAGAGAGAGGATTGAAAGAATTGGCAACCAATTATGCTCCTGGATATAGATAGAAAGTTGGTCATGAAGGTGCTGGTGGTGAGACTACAAGTGGTGGTACAGCAGGTCCTGAGAGAGGAGCAGTGAGGATTTGTTGAGGAGCATTTGATCAGAGATGGCACAGCTTGGGTGCATGGTGTTATTGAAGGGGCTAGAGCTACTGAGGTGGATGGCTGACTGGTTTTTTTAGACCAGGAGAAGGCTTATGACAGGGTGTGGCAGGTCTGGCTGGAGAAGATATTGGAGTGAATTAGAATACCTGAGGGACTGGGGAACACTATTATATGCCTTCTGGAGGAAAGCCAGGTGGCAATTATGGTTAATAGACACAGGGGGGTCACCTTTCCCCTTGGGCATGGGGTGCTACAGGGGGATCCCCTGTTGCCTATTCTTTATGCACTATCCTTGGAGCCACTGTTGGACAGAATTAGGCAGAGAATCAAAGGGCTGACTGTACTGGGTGTGAATTGGAAGGTGGGGGCCTTTGCAGATAATATAGTGGTGGGCCTGGGTACTACTGAGAATGTGGAGGAGCTTAAGGAGGCTGTAGGATAGTATGAATAGTACTCTGGGCAGAAGCTGAACCAGCACAAGTGTGAAACAATAGTTTTGGAGAATGAATTGGTTGGAGAAGACATTATTGGTATAATCATTCTCCTTGAGAAAACAGTAGAGTACTTGGGAATTTTCCTCTCAGTGTATGAGTCAGTACTGCCTAAGGCCTGGTGGAAGGCCAAGGTGGGAGTATGGGGAGATATGCTGAGGAGCTGGAGAGGGCAGCATATCTCTCTGGCTGGTAGGGTGACTATTTTGAACATTTACTGGATGCCAAAGCTGTGATATCTGGCATACCACATGGACTTTCTAGTGTGAGTGGTCAAGAGGCTGCTGAAGCTGGTGAGAGAGTGGATTTGGGTGGGCCACAGAAGTCAGATTAAGTGGGAAGTCTTGGTGATACTAGTGGAGAGGGGGGGCCTGGGACTGATGGACTTTGTATTGCCTTCATGCCTAGTGACTGAAGAGAGCATTAATGCTGAAAGAGAGCAGATGGGTCCCACTGATGCAGAAGGTGTGAGAGACAAGATATGCTCCCCAATGGTCATCTGGGGACCTACTGACATTGGTAGAGGAGGGAGGAGATAGAAGGCTCCAGTAGAGGAGGTTCTGGTGGGGGGTGGCTGAGGGGGTGCACAGGATTGGCATTAGGTGAGAGGGCCATATTGAGGCAGAGCAGCAGGGTGTAGGAATGTGGCAGTGGTATAGGCTGCTGCTGGGAGGGGTGCCAGCAATGGACTTTGACCTGGAGGCAGGGGTGAAAAGTCAGTGTAGAATAGAGCAGGACCTTTGGCCAGAGGAATAGTAGCAAGCAAGGATTGGGGAGGAGTGGAGAGGAGTGGGACTGAAGAGGGCTGTGGATCTGGGGGATGGAGATGATAAATTGATTGCCCCTCAAATTCTGAGTAGTGTGGTAGAGAGTTCTAAGGTGGAATGTGATGTTGAACTTCAGGTCAGGTCATCTGGTTCTGGGAGAGGCCTTTGAGTGTGAGGAGTACTTGGGAGTCAGGCAGGAGGTAGGGGTGGTATAGACCTCAGAACATTGGCTTGGAGAGTGTAAGGTTCTAGATAGCTTCTGAGAGGTGGTGGGAGATAGATTTAGTAGGGTCTACAGGAGTCATGTAATTGGTCACTGGGAAGTGTTAAAGAGGTGAATGTTGAGAGGAATTGGTGATGAGTGGCCCATGTTGGGGTGAGCTTTTGGGGCTTGCAGATCACTGGCAGGCAGAATTTGAGGAGAGCAGACTAATGTCAAAGGAGGAAAAAGTAGTAAGATGAGAGAAGTTGCTGATAAACTTACTGTTGGGTTGGCAGAAAGGGTGGGGTCTGCAGAGAGATTGCTGTCAGAAGTTGGTAGAGGCTATCTGTGACAAGAGTGAGGGAAGAGTGTGAGTTGTGAGTGGGGAGATTGTTTTTGCAAGAGTTGGAGTAGGTGAGCAATTGAGTGAGAGTATGGGATAGGATAGAGATGGGAAGGAGCTACTGGTGTGGTATGAGGACACCATTAATGTCTTAGATAGTTCATCACCTTCTTCCACTACCACTCACGTTACACAAATCTTTTGCACAAACTTCAAGCAGTTTATTGAAGAAAATGATTATCAACATGGCAGCAATTCAACCTCCTGGTTGGCATACTGGGTCCGACACTGGTGTGGCATTCAGGTGGCAGCAAGGAAAAGAAGGGTATGGGCTTGGGATGGGATCTTTCAGGAAGGTGACTGGTGGAAGGGAAGCTGATGGCAGGCGAGGAGAGGAAGGAGAGGGGAGTGGCAAGGGACCGGTGAGCTTTGTGGCAGCAGTGAAGAGTGGAGTAGAAGGAGATGGAGATGGATGGCAGAAGGTTGGAGGACTGAAGGGGAAGCTGAGTGGGAGTGGAGGAGCTGGGCCAGGCATAGGGGTGAAGGGAGGGGCTGGGGGGAGTGGAGTGACTGCTGATAACAGCGGGACTGGCAATCTGGAAAAAAAAGGAGATGTGACTGCTGATCGAACCAAGGGCGGCTGAGGGATTGTCGGTGACATGCAAGGGGGACCTGGCTGATGGTGTAATGGGGCTGGTGGTGGCACTGTTGCTCAAGAAGTCTATTTCGGAATTCGCAGTCATGATGAGCTTCCGAGGGCTGGTGGTAACAGCCAGGGCACTACTGGTGCTCCTGGGCAAGCAGCTGAAGGATGTGGCTTCCATGAAGTTTTTGAAGTGCCTGGAAGGAGTGGAAGTTGGATTTGTCAAGGTGGAACAAGTAGTGGCAGCGGTGGCTCAGGGGATGCGAATTGGTGAAGTTGCTGTTCCAATGATGAGGTGCCTATGTTGGGACCCGAGAGTGGTGCACCTGGTAGTCAAGGGAGTTCCAACAGTGTCAATGGAGGAGATGAAGGAAAGAGTTGGAAAGGTGATGCAGGAGTATGGTGAAGTGGTGGATATTGGATTTCAGATGTGGGAGGGGACATCGTTCCGCACTGGAGATGTAGAGGTGTGGTTGAGAGTAGCTGGGAAGGAGGCGACAGGAAAAGGAGGGGACTGGCCCAGGGTACTGAAGTGGGAGCCCTTTGAGTGCAAGGTGTCAAGGGTCAAGGGTTCAGAAGAGGAGGAGGAGGACCTGCTGACAGCACTGTGGGAGTTGGAGGGAGCTGTGGAGCAGAGGGAGAGAGCATGGAAAGCCTTCGAGAAGGCCACAATGATGGTGGAAATTAATGGAAAGATGATTTGAGTAGAAAAGTTAATATGGGAAAGGGCCCAAGGGAGGAAGCAGCAACAGGAGCTCCTCGCTAAGCTTGGGGCAGATAATAAGAAGGAAGGGGCAGGGGTAACCATAGCAGAGAAGGGCAGGCAGAAGGGGCCTGAGGGGTCCATGTTCTCTGAGCATGCCCCACAGCAGAGAAGGGCAGGTGCCGAAGAAGAGATTTTCTTTGATGACTGGAGGCCAGAGAGTGATACTGACAGGAACAAGGAGAATGTGAGACTGGAGGGTGCCATTGGAGAAGTAGGGGCTGAGGTGGAGGACATGGTTATGAAGGGGGCAAAGAATGTCAGATTTGGAGTCCCGGAGTTGGCCTTGGGGAGCCAGGTAGTTGGGGTGTCTGGAGAGAGCCTGGTGGATGCATCTGATGAGGAGTGGGATGAAGTGGCCAGTGCCAGCCTGGATGGAGTTAAGATGGTGGGGAAGAGGGCAATGACTCCAGGAGGAGAGTGGGTGGGGGAGGGGCCCTGGCTGCGCAGATTGATGAGAGATTTGGCAGATGAGGAGTTGGGTGATATTGACTTTCGACTGCTGAGTGAGAAGGACTGGAGTGACATCCTGTGTGGAGTTGGAGTGGTGGGAAAGCTGGCGACGATACACTTGGCAGTACTGTTGGAGGATGAGAGGTATGAGGTAGATGCCACTAGAGAGGAGGAGATGAAAATAGAGGCATGTTGGATGGTGATCAAGGGGTGGAAGGCTTGGAATGGAGGTGGAATGTGGGAGGAGGCATGTGCAGATTACAGATCAATGATGGAAGAGAAGGACATAGAGGATGTTTAGGAGATTCTGGGGGTGCTGGAGGCTAAGGAGAGAGTGGAGCTAGAAGCTGAGAGAGAACTGGATTTGTCTAGGATGGATCAGGATATGGAGATCTAGGTTGGACCCACAACTCTTACAAATTCAATTTCAATATGAACAGTACAACCAATATTCTATCTTTTTTTT
>RQIL01005165.1:0-12767 GCA_003951145.1 Jimgerdemannia lactiflua
AAAAAAAAAAAAAAAAAAAAAAAAAAAAAAACCTTAGAAGCACCAGGACCTTCAACCTCCAGTTTACACTTGTCATACTATCAGAACTCCATTGAGATCATTCTTGGCAGCCAAAGGAATCACAGTAGAAGGAGGAGTCATTATTAGGACTATTGAGATTCTCTAAAGGTCATTATCTATAACAATAGTAGGAACTACTAAATCGTTAATCCCCTGGAGGCCATCTGTCAAATTCTGTTCATCAAAACATTACAGCCAACCATTCAAGAGGTGAAGCAACTAAGAGAGAACAAGGTAGCTTTAAAAGTATCAATAGAGATCCTCTGGTATCACTCATTGAAGTTCACTTAGTAAGAGTAGCCCAATTCTGATAAATGAAATTATATATATACTGCTTCCATCTGAGTAAGAGAAGACATCATTCTGCAACCTTATCAATAAAGAAGTACCTACCAGTAGAAGCCAGCTATCTAATCTTCAAACTATTATTAGAACTTAGAGAAAATTACCACCTCCTCTTGGCTAAAGAATAAATTTATAACCAGATGTTGCTAATTCACATCTCTATCAAGAACCTGGACTTTGAAATAATGATAATCTCTAAAGGAAGAATACTGGGATATTTCAAACCACTTATAGTTATCTATAAGGAAGGAGTTTTTGAGTTTTTGGGAAATGGCAAGCCCTCTCTAGTGAGACTCATAGTACTAGAGAGAAAGACTCAGCAATTAAAGCAATTGATATTGAGACAACTTTGTCATCCCTGAGTATTGAAAGAATCAGATAATGAAGGAAGTAAATGAGCAAGATTATATAAGAGGAACCAATACATATGATAAAGTAAAAAGGACCATGTAGTCGCCAGGAATGGAAGAAGATATTAGGCAATTTGTCAGGACCTGTTACAAATATCAGAAGCAGAAGCAAGATCAATGAGATCAAGCTACTGGATCAGCCAACATCAGGCCAATACCATTTGCCCACATCATAATAGATGTAAATAGCCCCCTACCCCTGACATTGACAGGCAACTAATATGTCATTGTAGTTGTAAACCTCTTTACAGAATGGGTGGAGGCTAGGCCCCTCAAGGAAGCCAATGCATATTTAATTGCTGATTTCTTATACATAGAAATCATCTGCCAATTCAAGATCCCAAAGCAAGTTACAACTGATAGAGAAACAGAATTTGTCAACCAGTTTCATGAAATCCTCTACAAGAATTACAAGATCCAATATATTAAGACTACAGTCTATCATCTATAAGGAAATGGATAAGCAGAAAGAACCAACAAAACTCTCAAGAATATCATTACCAAGATCTGCAATGAATATGGAAACTGGGACCACCATCTTCTAATAGCATTATTAACTCTGTGAGATATACTATCACAAAGTATCTATTTTACACAATGAGAAATTCTATTTGGTGAAGAAAGTTCTAGTGGAAGTTTGTCAGTAAGTAATAATGCAATTTGGAACCATGTAGATATAGAGATACAGAGATTACATCAAATTAGGAAAAAGACTGAGGATTACATAACCAAGGCACAGATACTGCAATAGAATAATGTAGAAAAAACTCACAAGCCTCTGGAGATTATCAGAATAGGAGATGAAGTCCTGGTATATTGGAACATGGAGGCCAAATGGAAAGGACCTTAACTGGTACAAGATATAAAAGGAATAACCTTTCAGGTACAAATGATCACAGACACAATAATCTCCACTACCATCTATTAAAACTGACTTAAGAAGTATCATGGCCAATAATTGAAATACTGCAACAGCACTCAAGTTCACTAGTGCTGCTCAAAGGGCCATCAAGAGACAATGGCATACCACAGAGCCTCTGACTATAAAGGAATTTTATAACAGTATTAGAAGTATAGTGCAGACTCATCTCTCTTAAATCTCATACTTCAAGACCTATCAGTATTATATAGAATTCCAAGAATACTTCAAACTTAGACAGATACTCAACTAGAATCAGAATATGACTAAAGACAATTAGATTGCTGAATGCCAGCACTCCTACTTCCAGATCACCATTACCAAGAGAATTCACAAACTATTCCAAGATGATGAATCAGCACTAGTCCATCTGTGAGGAATAGCCCCCTCAGACCTCAAGCAAGTTAGGTGGCACCATTGAGAAACAGTGATACAACAAATTGCCCAGTACAAGACCATACAGACCATTAAGGCCTGGGAGTTTGAATAGATATTTCAGAGATAAAATCATCTATTCAGGAGGAAGTTGTGATAGTAGAGCCAAATTTGGAAGAAGGAATAAAAGATAGATATTTGATTACAACCAGTCCCAAATTAGTATAGTCTTATAGTTAGCAGTCCTGATTTCGCCAAATTGTAAGATTATTTCACCAATGTCAAAATCAAAGATCTGATATAGTATAGCATTTTGCCAATAGTGAAATTATTCTGCCAAGTGGTAAGATTATTTTGCCAAATAGCCAAATGACTCATAACTTATACCTCATAGCTAGCAAAACTTATAAATATCCCAGTATCTTTGAGTAAATAAACCTCAGATCAAAAGTATTAGGATAAAGAACAAGTATACCAATAAAGGACCTTCAGGATTACCTCTTTGATACATTTGGCCTCAAGGAACTACTGATTCTGAGAGTCAAGAAGACAAGAATTCAAGATAAAGAAATCTGACATACTTGCCAAGTTTAGTGTCTGCTACATTATAATATATAGATTGATATTACATAAATATAGTGTAGTTGATATTATCCAAATATAGCATAGTTGTTACTATGTCTTCTTATGGCAAAATATTGATTATTGTCTTCTTCAGTTTTGGTTAGTGCTCCCAAATGAATCAAATCAATTCGAGTCAAATCAAATTGAGGGTCATTTAAATTGAATTGAATTGGGAATTTTTCAATTTGAATTGAGTTTGAATTGAGGTCTAATTTGAAACCTATTTTTAGAAATGTAATAACTCAATGAATACACATTCAAATTTAATGATTTTTATCTTGTTAGATTCCCCTATATAAGAGAAATCTAACAAGCTAAAGATCATTGAATTTGGATGTGTATTCGTGGAGTTATTCGATTTCTAAAAATAGAATTTGAATTGAACTTTGAATCGAATTGGACCTCAATCAAATTGATTTGAATCAAATCAAATTTAGTTCCAATTTGATTCAATTCGATTTGTTGGGAGCACTAGTTTTGGTGATATTTATATTATGCTCTTTATTATCTTACTCTCTATAGTTTCTACTATACTCATATTGGCTGTTTTCACTATACAGATCTCTTCTATATTATTGTTTATTTTCACTACTACTGTTTTTACTCTCACTATAATAACAATTGCTCTTTATACCATACTTACTATAGTATAACAATATCTATTAAACTTGAGTAACTGACTACAATTGAATTGATTTTGGGTTTGAGTTTATTCATATTATTTACACTAGCTTTGACTTTATTTATAATTATAGCCATGAGATCCATAGATCTCTTTTTCATCATTATTACTCTTAGGACTATTTCCTTAATACATTTCCTCATTCATAAGGCTCCTAATTATGTGGGCATAGTTTAAGAGACTTCTGCTCTCATACATAATGGCAATAACCATATTATATACCTCAGAAAGACCTCTTGTAAGTTACAGGACCTGTAACGGTCCTGGTTTCTGGAATGAGGAAGCAACTAAATTCTAAGTGCTCAAAATAGCTTGAAGAGATATTGAGAGTTCAGGAAGTTCTTGTGAATTTAGGGAGAAAATATTCTGAGCTTTATTCAAGAGAATAGAGAGAATATTTATACAAGATATGAAAGAAGAATCCGGAAGGATCTGAGTAATCAATGCAAATGCCAAGAGGAAGTCTCTCGGCAATAATGACAAATTAAGATCCACAATGTTCCATGAAGTTCCGTGACTAGCTAAGACAGGAATAGAATTGACAGGAATGTTCTAGCTGTGGCTTAGCACCAAGAAAGGATTTCTAATCATGCAGAAGGTACTGAAAGGTTACGGAAAGCATTAGAAAGCCAAAGAAAAAGAAATAAACTATGCTAAAATATTACATCTCCTCCTCCTTAAGAATCAATGTTCTCATGAATTCAGAAGGTAACACAAGAAAATAAAACCAAAAGAAAAGACAAATAAAATATATCAGCTTATTGGCAAGAACTGGCCATCCTTGTATAAGGCGAGGGCCAAAGTATCATCTTGATGAGATGAGAATTAGTTTGAACCTCATTAGTTGCAGGGTTTACAGAGTTCTTATATGGGTCTTATTTCTGATGCTGTATCCCTTAGAGTGCCCCGATGCGTAATGTTTCTGATCAGTACAGTATGTCATCTACAATCCAAGGGGAGAACCTCACAGGCAGTCAATGAGTTCCTTTTTGCTCGAACTTTTGAATGAGGTCTTGGGAGTTCTTGAGATTGGCGGTGGGTTCCCAGGTAGCATTGTATTCAGGGTAGCCCATCCACTTGACTAGGTATTCTGTGTGATGGTATTGGACTCATTTGTCTAAGATTTTCTCAACTTCATACTTGATGTGATCTTGAACCATAACTGGTGTGGAAGGTGTCAGGATTCGACCAGGGTAAGGGGGTGACTGGTTCCAGGCCTTGAGTTGTAACACATGGAATACTGGATGTATATGCATGGTTATTGGTAGACTGAGATAGTAGGAGTAGGTAGAGACTTGCTCGGTAATCTCAAAGGGTCCAAGGTACTTGGGCTGGAATTTGGCTGACTGGTGGTTGACTTGAGATTGGGCCTTGATGTTGTTGGCTTTGAGTAGAACCATGTCTCCAATAGTATAGTTGACATCATGATGTTTCTTATCTGCATACTTAGCTTGATATTGTTGAGTCTTTAGCAGATTTGCGGTCGCAATTTTGAGAAAGGAATCCATTTTGTCGATAAGGTTCTGAGCAGTGGGGACTTGTGTGTGACTGGATTGCTGGAATGAGACTAGGCTTGCAGAGGTCTCCGGGTTTTGACCATGTAGTAACTGAAAAGGGGAAAGACCAGTAGATGATTGGACTAATAGGCGAACTCAGTATAGGCCAGATAGTGGTCCCAATCATCTTGCTCATAAGACATATAGTTTCTGAGCATTTGTTCAAGTGTTCTGTTCATTCGCTCAGTTTGTCCATTAGTTTGTGGGTAAAAGGCAGTGGACATAGCAATTTGGGTTCCAAGAGTCTTGAAGAGCGCTTGCCAGAAGTGACTTGTGAATTTGGGGTCATGGTCACTGACAATTACTCAGAGAAGTCCATATTGGTGGAAGATAGACTTGAAGAAGATTCTAGCAATCTTGGGGGCAGTGGCATTGGTTGTGGTTGGCTCAGTGATAGTGATCTTGGTCAGGTGGTCCACAAACACGATGATGGCATCATAGCCTGATTTGGTTCATGGAAGTTGTACAATGAAGTTCATTGTGACATGCTCAAACTTCTTGGTCGGAATTGGCAAGGGTTGTAGAAGACCAGCAGACATTTGGTTGCTTGACTTGTTCCTTTGACCATGGTCACAGCTTTGAACATACTCCTTGATTTCCTTGAGTGTATTGGGCCAGTAGTAGTCTCATTAAATGTTTTTGATAGTCTTCTCAGTTCCAAGGTGACTAGCTAGTGAGAAGTCATGGTGTTCATAAAGAATCTTGTACCGTAGTTCAGGGTTGGCAGGAATGTAGACCTTGTCTTGATAGTACATGAGGTTGTCCTTGAGGGTGTACTTTTCTTTGAATTCCTTAGTGTTCTTTTGTAGAACCAGAGAGTCTTGTTTGTAGGTGGTCTTGATCTGGTTAAGGAATTCAGGTGCCACTGTGACTTGTAAGATGGTGGCAAGGTCAGGCCTTCTTGAGAGCACATCTGGTACAACTAGGGTTTTGCTGGGCTTGTAGATGATGTTTGAGGTAAAGGTCTGAAGTAGCTGACTCCACTTGACTTGCTGATGGGAAAGAGTTGGTTGGGTGTTGATGTACTGGAGAGACCTGTGATCTGTGATCACGATGAACTCAACTCCTTCTAGGTAGTGTCACCAGGTCTTAAGGGCATGAATGATTGCCAGGAGTTCTTTTTTGTGGGTGGCTAGCTTTTGTTCTGCAGGGGACAGTTTCCTTGACTCGAATGCAATGGGTCTGTGTCCTTATCCATTATCTTGAGAGATGACTGTACCAATTGTGAAGTTGGATGCATCAGTAGTGATAGTAAACTTCAAGTTCGGGTCCATGTTTCTAAGGACAGGTGCATGGGTCAGGCAGTTCTTGAGTTCTTGAAAGGCTTGTTGACAGAAGGTGTCCCAGATGTAGGGAACATAGAGGTCAGAGTTGGGTTGCTTTTGCTGGAGGTTTGTCAAAGATTCTGCTATGCCAGAGAAGTTCTTGATAAATCAGCAGTAGTATCCAGCCAGACCAAGGAAGGACCTAAGTTCGGTGAGACTTGCTGGTACAGGCCACTGTTCAATGGCTTGTATTTTCCTTGAGTCTACTTGAATTCCTTTGGCTGATACAATGTGTCCAAGGTATTCGACTTGATCTTTGAAGAACTCACACTTCTTGAGCTTTGCATAAAGCTTGTGTTCACAGAGGATCTTGAGGACTTGATTGAGGTGTTTGAGATATTCTTCTTTAGTGCCACTGAAGATCAGGATGTCATCAATGTACATAAGTACAAATATATAGAGCTAATCCTTGAAGATGGTCTGCATGAGATCTTGAAAGGTTGCTGTCACATTGGTGAGACCAAAGGCCATGACTAGAAATTCATAGAGACCAAATGGTGTCATGAAGGCAGTCTTGGATATGTCTTCTGGCTTGATTCGAATTTGGTGATACCCAGAGGTCAGGTCAATCTTGGTGAAGTACTTGGCATTCTTGAGAGCATCAAAAATTTGATTGATGAGAGGCAGTGGGTAATGATTCTTAATAGTAATCTTGTTGAGTGCATGGTAGTCTATACACATTTGCAGAGTATCATCCTTCTTCTTGACAAACAGGACTGGGGAGCCAAAGGGTGACTTGCTTGGCTGAATGGCTCCTCACTCAGTGAGTTCATTGAGTTCCTTCTTGACTGCTTCAATTTCAAGTGGTGACATGTAGTACATCTTCTTCTTAGAAATAGCCACATCTGGTACCAGCTTGATTTCATGGTCATGGTCTCTTGAGGGTGTAGACCAGGTAGCTTGTCTGGGAAGACATCCTTGTACTTATTCAGCAGTAGCTTGACACTTTCACTGATTGATAGCTTCTTGTCTTCTTTCTTGGGTCAGATCAGTACAACAAAGATACAGGTAGCTTTCTTGAGGGCCTTCTTGAACTGAATTGCAGAGAGAGTTGCAATTGGGGTTCTTGTCTGAGTCTTGTCTGGCTTGATGGTAATGTTGACTCCATCTTGAATCAGGGTGACTTCATTCTTGGTTCAATCAATGTGTGGGTTGTGTTGGGTGAGCCAGGGTTTGCCTAAGATTAGGTCATGATCTCTTAGGGATGCTACTTCAAAATCTAGACATTCCCAATACTTCTGAATCTTGAGGGGAAGTTTAGCAGCAATTGAGTCGATTGGTAGAGTGGTGCCATCAGTAGTAACAACTCCACCATTTTTGCTGGCTGGCTTGGTGAGAATCTTGAGCTTATCGATGAGGTTCTTGTTGATGAAGTTCCCAACAGCTCCGCTGTCCATGAGAACATCTAGTTCTTGACTTTTGACTAGACCCTTGAAGATGAGCATTGAGTTGACTCAGTTCTTGGCTATGCTAGCAACTTGATCAGTGCTGCCAAAGCCTTTCTGATCTCGCTTGGTTGGAGACAATTTGGAGACTTCCTTGATGGCAGGTAGGGTAGCTTGCTCCAGAATGAGCTGTGCAATTCTGTCACCTTCATTGACAGTATAAGGTTGGTCCTTGTAGTTGACTAGTAGGACTTGCATTTCTCCTCAGAAGTCAGGGTCAATGACTCCAGCACCAACATCCAGTGAGTGCTTGACACTGAGACCAGATCTTAGCACAATTCTTGCATAGTGTTCTTTGGGTATTTCGACTGCTAGGCCAGTTGGTATGAGTCTTCTTTCATGGGCAGGAATGGTGACTTGTTGTACTGACTGAAGGTCTAAACCAATGGCTCCTTCTGATTGTGCTTAAGGAATCTGGGCCTTGGGGTTGACTCGTATGAAATTGAGTACAACTTCTTGTTTGACTTGATGACCTTGGGTGTCTTTGGACAGGACCAGGATCCTCTTGGGTTCAGTAGACTTCTTGGGACATTTAGTGGCAATGTGGCCAGGCTGTCAGCAAAAGAAGTAGGCTCCAGCCTTCTTGAGGCACTCCTTTTCCTCAGGTATAAGCTTGTTCTTCTTGTTCTTGTCAATGGTGTCTAGATCCATGGAGGCAGGTCCAACAGTTCTAACTTTGGTTTCCTCCCTTCTGAGGTTGTTGTTGAATGGCAGTCTCTTCTGCTCGAAGTGGTTGCCATAGATAATAACATCGAACCTATCAGCAATTTTCATTGCAGTGTCAAGGTCTTTGGATTCTTCTAGTTCAACATGAACTCAGGTTTGTCCTTTGAGACCTCGGATGTACTTGTCGACCTTCTCATCTTCAGTGACATGGGGCAGCTCCAAAATAATTAACAGGAATTGTACATTATATGCTTGCACAGACTTGAGCTATTTGACATTTGCCAGGCAGTCTCGCGCAACCTTGGTGCTGTTGACAGGTTTGAATTGGCCCTTGATAGCATCTGAGAATTCACCCCAGGTCTTGATTTGGCCAGAGAATCTTGTGTTCTGGACATGGTTTTGCCACCAGATTGCAGCATTCTCTCAGAGGAGTGTGGTGGCAAATTGGACTAGTACTGCATCATCCAGATTAGTCAGTTCTCCACACTGCTCCAATTGGAAAAGCCAGGCATCGGTAGACAGTCCTCCTCTTTGGCCATCAAAGGTATCAGGCTTCTGAGGCTTGATGGTGACTGTGGTCAGAGATACCATTGTAGGTACAGATGTAGACTGTACAGGAGCTTTGCCCTCCTTCTTGTCCGGTTGTTCTTGAAGTTGGGAAATTTGGACCAGTGCGGTGTGCAGCAGGCTTTCTAGAGTCTCGGATGACTGAGTAGGAATTGGCTGTTCCTCCTCTTCTTCTTGTTGAATATAGGGTGTGTTTTGTGAGACATAGTTGTTGTAAGGGATATTGCCCCAGTCATTGGCATCCATGGACATGGTGTTCAAGTAGTTCTTGAGGGGTTTCTTGAGAGGTTTCTTGTTTAGGCAAGGTGTAACTTAACCACTGCTACTAAGTGTAATGGTTCTGGTTTCTGGAATAAGGACTAAATTCTAAGTGCTCAAAATAGCTCGAAGAGATATTGAGAGTTTGGGAAGTTCTTGTGAATTCAGGGAGAAAATATTCTGAGCTTTATTTGAGAGAACAGAGAGGATATTTATACAAGATATGAAAGAAGAATCCGGAAGGATCTGAGTAATCAATACAAATGCCAAGAGGAAGTCTCTCAGCAATGATGACAAATAAAGATCCACAATGTTCCATGAAGTTCTGTGACTAGCTAAGACAGGAATAGAATTGACAGGAATGTTCTAGCTGTGGCTTAGCACCAAGAAAGGATTTCTAATCATGCAGAAGATACTGGAAGATTATGGAAAGCACTAGAAAGACAAAGAAAAAGAAATAAACTATGCTAAAATGTTACAGGACCTTATCTTCATCACTAATTCAATTTATTGATATATTGATAGAATTTAATCAGGTCATTAATATGATTAATATAATCATAGATATACTTCTTGAGCTTTATCTATAGATTGAATACTGGAGATTTCAAGTGAAAATAGTTTAATATAAATACTTGTATGTGATGATTATGTAGGGCTTTTCACATATTATATACCATGATAGTATAAATTCTAAGCTTTATTTGTAAATTAAATAGTATAAATATAATCTCTCATAATATTTAGTAATTATTCATAGTATCATAATATTGAATTTATACTTATAGCTTCATATACTCTGCTAAGCTATATTTATCAAGAAGATTTATTATATGAAATGCCCAAATGGTATAATCTTTTTTATTGATAATCAGGATGAACCTTTTATCTATATTTACTATATTTATATTAATGACTAGAATTAGTACTCCCATCAAATCAAATTGAATCAAATTCAATCCAAACTAAATTTGATACAATTAAATCAAAGGTCCAATTCAATTTGATTTGAATCAAATCAAAGGCTAATTCAATTCAAGGTCCAATTAGAACCCTATTTTTCAAAATTTAATAACTTGATGAATATATATCTGATTTCAATGATCTTTAGCTTGTTAGATTCCTCATATATAGGAGAATCTAACAGACTAAAGATCATTGAATTTGAACATATATTTGTTGAGCTATTACATTTTGAAAAATAGGGTTTGAATTGGACCCTTAATTTAATTTGAATTTGATTCAATTTGAACTTGATTCAAATTAAAAATTCCTAAATTTGATTTGATTTGAATGACCCTCAATTCAATTCAATTCAAATTGATTCAATTTGTTCAGGAGCACTAACTGAAACTATAGTTATAATGGTTACAATGGGGACTACTTTTATTACTAAACTACTTATAATTGATAAGCTCATATTACCAGATTGATTAATGGCATAATCCATCATAGTATAGTATAGCATATATTATAGCATATGTTTAAGAGAGTTGTTATAGCTACTTAGCACTAATGGGGCTCATAACCTTTATTGTATAATACTTCTTTAGAATTATAATATAGCAGATACTAAACTTGACAAGTATATTGGATTTCTTTATCTTGAATTCTTGTCTTCTTGACTCCCAGAGTCAGTAGTTCCTTGAGGCCAAATATGTCAAAGAGGTAATCCTAAAGGTCCCATATCAGTATACTTGTTCTTTATCCTAATACTTTTGATCTGAGGTTTATTCACTTGAAGATACTGGATTATTTATACAAGTTTTGCTAGCTATGAGGTGGTGTGGTTGAGTTACATGGCTAAGTTATGAGTCATTTCACCATTGGCAAAATGCTATACTAAATCAGGTATTCAATTTCAACATTAGTAAAAAAAAATTGACATTGGTGAAATGGAAGACTGCTAACTATAAAACTATACTAATTTGGGACTGGTTGTGATCAAGTGTCTATCTCTTATTCCTTCTTCCAAATTTAGCTCTACCATCACAACTTCCTTCTGAATAGATAGTTTCATACCTGAAACATCTATTCAAACTCCCAGGCTTCAATGGTCTATATGGTCTTATACTGGGCAATTTGTTGTATCACTGTTTCCCAGTGGTATTGCTTAACTTACTCAAAGTCTGAAGGCATTATTCCTTGAAGATGGGCTAGTACTAATTCATCATCTCAAAATAGCTTGTAGATTCTCTTAGCAATAGTGATCTGAGAGTAGGAGAGCTGACATTTGGTAATCCTATCATCTTTAGTCATGTTCTGATTCTGGTTGAGTATTTGTTCAAGTTTGAAATACTTTTGGAATTCTGTGCAATACTGATAGGCCTTGAAGTGTAAGATTTGAGAGAGATGGGTCTGCACAATACTTATAATACTGTCATAATATTTCTCTATAGTCAGAGGCTCTGTGGTATGCCATTGTCTCTCAATGGCTCTTTGGACAGCACTAGTGATTTTGAGTACTATTGCAGTGCTTCAGTTATTGGCCATGATACTTCTTGAGTTGGTTTTGATGGATGGTAGTGGGGATAATTATATCTGTGAGCTTTTGTAGCTAAAAGGTGGTCTCTTTTATATCTTACACTAGACAAGGTCCTTCCCACTTAGTCTCCAGTTTTCTTGACTAAAAAGCTTCTACTATGTTCTGATATACCAGGACTTTATCTTCTATCTTGATAATCTCTAGTTTTTTCCACATTATTCCATTGCAGTGCCTATGCCTTAGTTATGTAATCCTCAGCCCTTTTCCTAATTTGATGTAATCTCTGTATCTCCATATCTATGCAGTTCCAGATTGTATCATTACTTACTGACAAACCTCTACTAAAACTTTCACTGAATACATTTCTTGCAGTGTGAAATGGGTACTTTGTGATCGTATATTCCTCAGAGTGGATAAATGCTATTGGAAGATAGTGGTCCCAGTTTCTGTAATCATCACAGATCTTGGCAATGATATTTTTGAGGGTCTTGTTGGTTCTTTCTGCTTGTCTATTCTCTGTGGGTGATAGGTAGTAGTCTTGATATATTGGATCTTGTACTTCTTATAGAGGATTTCATAGAACTAGTTGATGAATTCTGTTTCTCTGTCTTGTGGTAACTTGCTTTGGGGTCTTGAATTGGCAGATGATTTCTCTATTCAAGAAATCAGCAATTGATTGTACATTGGCTTTCTTGAGGGGCCTGGCTTCTACCCATTTTGTGAAGAGGTCTACAACCACAATGACATATTGGTTACCTATCAATGTCAGGGGTAAGGGGCCAATTACATCCATTTCAATGTTGGCAAATGGTATTGGCTCAATGTCTGCTGATCCAAGGACTTGATTCCATTAGTCTTGCTTTTGCTTCTGGTATTTGTCACAGGTCCTGACAATTGCCTGATATCTTCTTCCATTTCTGGCCACCACATAGTTCTTTTTGCTTCATTATATATATTTGTTCCTTCTATGTGACCTTGCTCATATACTTCTTTCATCACCTGATTCTTCTGGTGCTCAGAAATGACTAATTGCTGTTTTTTTTTTTTTTT
>RQIL01005176.1:0-12766 GCA_003951145.1 Jimgerdemannia lactiflua
GGCCTCATTTATTACCTTTCTAAACATTATACTTCTCCTCATGCCACACCGGCAGCCCCATTCCTCTCCTCGCTACCCCACTCCTTTGCTTATCCTTCCTCCCACCCCCACCCTCTCAAACACTACCTCATTGCCTATCACCTGTACTCGACCCTCACTCTTGCTACATATGACCTCTACTAGCTTCCTACAGCACCCCTCCCCAGCTCCCCAGCCCTTCTGCCAACCTGACAGAGTATCTTTCATCAACCACAACCAACTTGCCATCTTATCTCTCTGAGTCATTTTCCTTACTTCCTCGAAAACAGCTAACCAGTGCCCCACTAATCCCACCCACACTGCAACAATCCACCCCAGCATGAGCCACTCATTCCCTACTCCCCCAAGTACCCTCGCCCTAAGTATATCCCACCCCCCCCTCTCTCGCCCTCTATTTACCCCACCTAGCTACTGTTCTACCCCTCTTCAAAAGTCCTCCAATACCTCACACTCCCCTAGCCAGTGCTCTGGGGTCTGCACCACTCCGCCAACCTGCCCAACCCCCCAGCACTCCTCACACTCAAATTCCCCCCCTGCTACCAAATGTCCCATTCTATAGTTCAGCATGACATTTCGCCTCATCACCCTCCACCACACCACCCAGAACTTCGGGGGAATCCACTTCTTCACCTCTGCCCCCCAGGCCTATAGGCTTGATCAATCCCACTCCTTGCCAATTCCAATGCCCTGCCACCCTGCTGGCCAGAGATCCAGGCCAAAGCCCCGCTGGCTCTCTACTCTATTGCCAAGGTAGAAGTCGATTACCAGTGACCCTCCTAGCAACAGCTTATGCCACTGCCACATCCCTGGACCCCAGTGTTCCTCTGCCACATTTCCCTCCCATCAAAGTCCAATCTTATGTACCCCTTCAATCACTTTCTACCAGAAGCCTTGATATTGGAGCCTCCTACTGTCACCACATCTGACTACCTCCAATAGGTCTCCGGATGACCCCCTGGGGGCATATCTTGCTTCCCACACCTTTTGCATCAGGGGGACCCATCCCCCCCCTCGCAGCAGTGCTGCTCTCTGGAGCCACCAAGCTCGCAGGCAATGAAACTTCTTGGGAAAATCCACCACTCCAAGGCCACCTCGCTTCACAGGAAGGGCAAGAGTCTCCCAGCTAATCTGACTCTGCCTCCCAGCCCAAATCCAGTCCTTTGCCAGCTTTAGCATTTGCTTTACTACCCAGGCTGGAAAGTTCAAATGATATACCAGGTACCACAACTTCGGCATCCAGTAAACATTCAGAATCATCACCCATCCTGCCAGGGAGATATGGCACCCCCCCCAGTCCTTTAGCGAGTCCCCCCAAGCTCGCACCTTCCCCTCCCACCAGGCTTTCGGCAGCACTGACCCATATACTGAGAGGAAAATGCCCAAGTATCTGACTGCCTCTCCTGTAGATACCACTGTTCCAATGATGTTGCCACCTACGATTCCATTCCCCAGCACCATTGTCTCACACTTGTGCCAGTTCAGCTTCTGGCCTGAGCATCTTTCATACCAGCCCACTGTCTCCTTGAGCTCTCCCACATCCTGAACTGAGCCCAGACCGACCACTATGTCATCTGCAAAGGCACCCACCTTCCAGGTCACCCCTAACACCGTCAACCCTCCAATCCATCTCCTAATCCTATCCAGAAGTGGTTCCAGTGACAGGGCATACAGAATAGGGGACAGAGGGTCCCCTTGTGGCACTCCTCTCCCCAATGAAAATGGCACTCCTTGGTGGCCATTCACCATTATAGCCACCTTGCTACCCTCCAGCATCTGTATAATAGCCCTCCCTAGCTCCCCTGGGATGCCAATCCTCACTATTACTTTCTCCAACCACACATGATGCACCCTGTCATATGCCTTCTCCTGATCCAAGAAGACCAGCCTTCCGTCCACCCCTGCCACTCTTGCCCCTTCAATGATACCATGCACCCATGCTGTGCTATTCCAGATTAGTCTACCATCTACAAATCCACACTGTTCCTCCCCCAGGACTTGCAGTACCACTGTCTGTAGGCATGCCACCAGTATCTTTGTTATTAACTTCCTGTCCATATCCAACAGCATGATAGGTCTCCAGTTCTTCCAGTCCTCTCACAGCCCCTTATCCTTTTAAAGGAGCACCACAAGCCCCAATTCCTGTCCCCCTAGCCAATTTTCTGAATCGATTACAGCTTCACACATCTCCTTCATCTCCCCAAGCACTCCTTCAATGTTCACCATTTTCTTCCAAAGTCCCAGGGCAGCCCATCCTCTACTGGCACTGTCTCATTCTTCGTAGCCAACAGTACTTTCAAAATTTCTTCCTCCTGAATAGGGCAGGTCAGATCCCCTAACCCCTCGACTGCTGGCAGTGTCCTCTCTTCTAAGAATCCTTCTATGGTTCATCCATCCTCCCCTCCCTCCTCCTCACTCCACAGGGTGCTCTACCTCTTCTTGAGTGAGCCCAAGATGCCTTGCACCCCTGCCACCATTTCACCATCTTCTCCTATAATATCTTCCCACCTCTGCCTAATCTTGCATACTCTCAGAAGCCTGGTGAGATACTTTGTGGGCCTTTCTTCTTCCTCCAGCCCTTGCTACCTCAATCTCACTATCATTCCTTGCACCTGCCTCTCCTCTTCCTCCCTTACAGTGGCCTTCAGCTCTTCGATTTCCATCATCACTCTTTCCCTTCTCCACTCTTCCTTTTCCTCCTCAGCACCCTCCAGACCCCCTGCAGCCACCAACAGGAGACCCTCCAATCAGTGTGAGACTTCCATCATCCACTTTCTTCTAAGTCCCCCCTTGGCTCTCTCCACCTCTCCCCAGAACACCTGTGCAGCGGCCTTCAGCTTCAGCCACCGATCCCCTACCCCTATGCCATCCCTTTGCCAGCATACAATATTGTCTATCACCTCTACCCCCCACTGATCCCATACCCCCTTGTCTTTCAACAAAGTACAATTGAGTCACCAATGTCCAGGCCCATCTCCACTCCCCCCAAATGTCTCCTGCCCCACTACCCCCCAGTAATTCAACCAGGGGCACCACAGCACCTCCAATTCCTTCCAGACATCCATCCTCTAACAATCAGCTGTGAGAATCCAGTTAATCCTCATTCCAAGCCCATGAATCCAGTGGGTAAAGACTGCCTGATTCCCCCACTTCTGCTGCCCTGTGTCTCCTAGAGCACTCAATCTCTCCATCTCCTCCCATCTATCCAACCTCCCACTTCAACCCATCCCAGCTAGTCCACCATCAGAGCAGTCTACTGTGACATCCCTAACCATATTGAAGTCCCCTCCAAGTATATCAACTCCAGCTTCCACCAAAGTTCCACTATCTAGCAGCCCCTCTATCCAAGTTATTCTTACTCCTCTTTCTGCCGGACAATAACAAGAGCCAACCACTACTGGCCCCCACCCTGGCCTTACCCACACCCCCCATAGCATGCGATCTCCCCACCTGCCAGTGTCTTGCAGTTCCCCTTTGCCTTTCCTTATCAGAATCCCAACCTTTCCTCTCCATTCTGCTGCCCCTCCCCATTCCCTTGACCAGTTTAACTTATCTACCTCATCCTTGCATCTCACATCCTACAGTAAAAAAACATCTGCTTCTGAATCCTTAAGCCATGCAAAAATGTTCTGACATCTCTCTGATTCCCTCAGCCCATTGACATTGAGTGATAGAATATTGGTTGTACTGTTCATATTGAAAATTTTAAGAGTTGCAGATCCACCCTAGATCTCCATATCCTGATCCATCCTAGACAAATCCAGTTCCCTCTCAGCTTCCAGCTCCACCCTCTTCTGAGCCTCCAGCACCCCCAGAATCTCCTGAACATCCTCTGTGTCTTTCTCTTCCATCATTGATCAATACTCCACACACGCCTCCTCCCACATTCCACTATCATTCCAAGCATTCCACCCCTCAACCACCATCTGATGTGCCTCTACTTTCATCTCCCCCTCTCTAGTGGCATCCACCTCATAACCCTCATCCTCCAATAGTGCTGTTAAGTATATTGTCACCAACTTTCCCACCACTCCAACTCCACACAGAATGTCACTTCAATCCTTCTCACTCAGCAGTCGAAAGTCAACCTCGCCCAATTCCTCATCTGCCAAATCTCTCATCAACCTGCGCAGCCAGGGTCCCTCTCCCATGCGCTCTCCCCCTGGAGTCATCACCCTCCTCCCCACCATCTTAATGCCATCCAGGCTAGTGCTGGCTGCTTCATCCCACTCCTCATCAGATGCATCGACCAGGCTCTCTCTAGACACCCCAACCACCTGGCCCCCCAAGGCCACCTCCAAGACACTGAATCTGATCTTCTTTGCACCCTTCATCACCATGTCCTCCACCTCAGCCCCTACTTCTCCAGTGATATCCTCCAGCCTCACATTCTTCTTATTCCTATTGGTATTGCTCTCTGGACTCCAGTTATCAAAGAAAATCTCTTCTTTGGCACCTGCCCTTCTATGCTGAGGGGCATGCTCGGAGAACATAGAACCCTCAGATCCCTTCTGCCCACCCTCCTTCACTATGATTGCCCCTGCTCCTTCCTTCTTAGCATCTGTCCCAAGCCTGGCAAGGAGCTCCTGTTGCTGCTTTCTTCCCTGAGCCCTTTTCTATATCAACTTGTCTACTTGAATCATCTTCCTATTGATTTCCACCATCATTGTGGCCTTCTCAAAGGCTTTCCATGCTATCTCCCTCTGCTCCACAGCCCCCTCCAACTCCCACAATGCTGTCAGCAAGTCCTCCTCCTCCTCCTCTGAGCCCTTGACCCTAGATACCTTGCACTCGAAGGGCTCCCACTTCAGCACTCTGGGCCAGTCACCTCCTTTTCCCATCGCCTCCTTCCCAGCTACTCTCAACCACACTTCTACATCTCCAGTATGGAATGACATCCCCTCCCACATCTGAAATCCAATATCCACCACTTTACTATACTCTTGCATCACCTTTCCAACTCTTTTCTTTGTCTCCTCCATTGATACTGTTGGAACTCCCTTGACCACCAGATGCACCACTCTCAGGTCCCAATGCAGGCACCTCATCATCAGGACCACGACTTCTCCAACTCACATCCCTTTAGCCACTGCCACCACCACCTGCTTCTCCTTGACAAATCCAACTTCTACTTCTTCCAGGCCCTTCAAAAATTTCATGGACACCACATCCTTCAGCTGCTTGCCCAGGAGCACCAGTACCACCCTGGCTATCACTGCCAGCCCTCAGAAGCTCATCATGACTGTGAATTCCGAAATAGACTTCTTGAGTAACAGTGCTACCACCAGTCCCATCACACCATCAGCCAGGTCCCCCTTATATGTCACCGACAATCCCTCAGCCACCCCACCCTCTTGGTTCGATCAGCAGTCTCATCTCCTTTTTTTTCCAGATTGCCAGTCCTGCCACTATCAGCAGTCACCTCATCTCTACCACCCCCTCCCTCACCAGTCCTCTGCCCCCCTACACTAGGCCTAGCACTCCCACTCCCACCATACTTTCCCTTCGTCCCTCTAACTTGCTACCATCCAGCCTTGTCACTCCCTCCAGCTCCACTCTTTACTACCACTGCAAAGCTCCCTAGTCCTCCACTTCTCCCCTCACTGCCAGTTCCTTGACCACCAACAGTGCCACTCCTGACCATTGTCTTCCTGAATGCTCCCATCCCCAGCCCATACCCTTCCTTTCCTTACTGCCATATGGACGCTACACCAGGTCTTGACCCAGTACACCAACCGAGAGGTTGAATCGCTGCTATTTTGCTAGTAGCTTTTTCCAATAAACCATTCAAAAGTGTGTGTAAAAGTGTGTGTAAAAGTGTGTATAACGTGAGTAGTAGTAGAAGAAGGCCGCCAACTCCTTCAGTATCTCCATACTTCCCCTTCCTCTTCCCCACTGTCTTCCATCTCTCCATCCCTTCTCCTTCTCTGCCATTCTTGACAGCCACTGCAAAGCTCACTGCTCCACCATCTCCAGCCTTTCTGCTCGACTCCTGCCCTCCTCCCACTCCTCTACCTGTCGACAGTCCAAAGAACCCCATCCCCAGTCCTATACCTCTCTTGCCATACTGCCATTTGAAGGTCAGCCCATCCCCCACACCAGTACACTTGCCAGAACCTTGATTGGTTGCCATTGCCTTAAGAGTTTTCTCCAGAAAACAATGAAAAGTATGTCAAAAAGTGTGTGTGGAATTTGTATAATGTGAAAGTTACCAGAGAGAGATACTTGTGTCTGCCCCTCACTCTTGCTACATATAATCTCTACTAGCTTCCTGTGGCATCCCTCCCCAGAGCCCCATCTTCTCTACCAATCTATCAGTATATCTTTCATCAATCACTACCATCTCGCCATCCTTTCCCCCAGAGTCAGCTTCTTTTCTTCCTCAAAAATGGCTAACCAGTGACCTGCCATTCCTATCCACACTACAATAACCCACCCCAGTGTGAGCCACTCATTTTCTATCATATCAAGCACTCTTGCCCAAAGTACATCCCACCTCTCCTGCTCATGCTCTCTATTTACACTACCTAGCTGCTGCTCTATCTCTCTCCAAAAGTCTGCCAATACCTCACACTCCCCTAGCCAATGTTTGGAGATCTGCACCACTCCTCCAGCCTGCCCAACCCCCAAGCACTCCTCACACTCAAAGTCTCCTCCTGCCATCAAATGACTAGTCCTATAGTTCAGCATCACATTTCGCCTCATCACCCTCCACCATACCACCCAGAACTTTGGGGAGACCCACTTCTTCACCTCTGCACCTCAAGCCCATAGGCCTGACCAATCCCACTCTCGCTGATCCCAATGCCCTGCCACCCTGCAGGCCAGAGATCTAGGCCAAAACCCCACTGGCTCTTCACTCCTTCTCCAATACAAAAATCAATTACCAGTGACCCTCTTAGTAACAACTTGTACCACTGCCACATCCCCGGACCCCAGTGTTCCTCCACCACATTCCCCTCCCATTGAAGTCCCATCCAATGTCCCCCTTCAATCACTCCCCACCAGAATCCATAATACCTAAGCCTCCTACTACTGCCACATCTGACCATCTCCAATAGGTCTCCAGATGACCCCCTGGGGGCATATCTTACTTCCCACACCTTTTGCATCAGGAGAACCCACCCTCTCCCTCTCAGCACCACTGCTCTTTGGAGCCACCAAGCTCTCAGGCAGTGAAGCTTCTTGGGAAAGTTCACTAGTCCAAGGCCACCATACTCCACAGGTAGGGCAAGGGTCTCCCAGCTAATCTGACTTCACCTCCCAGCCCAGATCCAGTCCTTTGTCAGCTTAAGCAATCTCTTTACCACCCAAGCTGGAAAGTCCAAATGGTATACCAGGTACTATAGCTTCAGCATCCAGTAGACATTCAGAATCATCACCTGTCCTGCCAGGGAGATATGATGCCCCCCCCAGCTTTTTAGTGAGTCCCCCAAGCTTGCACCTTCCCATCCCACCAGGCTTTCAGCAGCACTGACCCATATACTGAGAGGAAGATGCCCAAGTATCTAACTGCCTCTTCTGCTGATACCACCATTCCAATAATGTCACCACCAATAATTCCATTCCCAAGCACCATTGTCTCACACTTGTGCCAGTTCAGCTTCTGGCCTGAGCATCTCTCATACCAGCCAACTGTCTCCTTGAGCTCCCTCACATCTTGGACAGAGCCCAGACCAACCACCATGTCATCCACAAAGGCACCCACCTTCCAGGTCACCCCTAACACTGTCAACCCTCCAATCTGCCTCCTAATCCTATCCAGAAGAGGTTCCAATAACAGAGCATACAGAATAGGGGACAGAGGGTCCCCTTGTGGCACTCCTCTCCCCAATGAAAATGGAACTCCTTGATGGCCATTCACCATTATGGCTGCCTTGCTTCTCTCCAGCATCTGCACAATGGCCCGCCCCAGTCCCTCTGGGATTTTAATTTTTGCCAATATCTTCTCTAACCACACATGGTACACCCTGTCATATGCCTTCTCTTGATCCAAGAAGACCAGTCTTCCATTCACCCCTGCAGCTCTCACCCCTTTAATAATACTGTGCACTCATGCTGTGCTATCTCTGATCAGTCTTCTGCCAACAAAGTCATGCTGTTCCTCCCTCAGAACTTGCTGTACAACCACCTGTAGGCATGCCACCAGTATCTTCATTATCAACTTTCTATCCATATCCAGAAGTATGATAGGTTGCTAGTTCTTTCAGTCCTCTCTCAGCTCCTTATCCTTATAAAGGAGCACCACTAATCCTAGCTTCTGTCCCCCTAGCCAATTTCCTGAGTTGATTATAGCTCCACACATCTCCTTCATCTCCCCAAGCACCCCTTCAATGTCCACCATTTTCTTCTAGAAATCCCATTGTAGCCCATCCTCCTCTGGTACTGTCCCATTCTTTGTAGTCAACAGCACTCTCAAAATTTATTCCTCCTGGATGGGATGAGTTGGGTCCCCTAATCTCTTGGCTACTGGTGGGGTCCACTCCTCCAAGAATTCTTCTATAGTCCTTCCATCTTCCCCTCCCTCCTCCTCACTCCACAGATTGCCCCATCTCTTCTGGAGTGAGCCCAGGATACCCTGCACCCCTGACACCATTTCACCATCTTCTCCTATAATACCTTCTCACCTCTGCTGCACCTTGTGTACTCTTAAAAGTCTGGTGAGATACTTCGTAGGCCTTTCTCCTTCCTCCAGCCCCTGCCACCTCAATCTTGCTATTATCTCTTGAACCTGTCTTTCCTCTTCCTCCCTTAAGATAACCTTTAGCTCTTCAATTTCCATCTTCACTCTCTCCATTCTCTACTCTTCCCCTTCCTCCTTAGCACCCTCCTGGCCACCAGTAGACACCAATAGGAGACCCTCCAGTCAGTATGAGATTTCCATCATCTGCTTTCTTCAAAGTCTCCCCTTTGCTCTCCCCACCTCTCCCCAAAACACCTGCACAGTGGTCTTCAACTTTAGCCACCTAATCCCCTACTGCTATGCCTTCCCTCCTCCAACATGCAATATTATCTGCCACCTCTACCCTCTATTATTCTCACACCCCCTTGTCTTTCAACAAAGCACAATTAAGATACCAATGTCCAGGCCCATCCACACTCCCCCCAAATGTTCCCCACCCCACCACCTCTCAGTGGTCAGACCAGGGGTACTATATCACCTCCAATTCCCTCCAGATGTCTATCTCCCAACAGTCAGCCATGAGAATCCAGTCAATCCTCATTCCCAGTCCATGCACCCAGTGGGTAAAGACTGTCTGATCCCCCCACTTCTGGTACCCTGCATCTCCTAAAGCACTCAATCTCTCCATCTCCTCCCATTTATCCAGCCCCCTGCTTCTACCCATCCCAGCTAGTCCACTATCAGAGTGGTCCACCACAGCATCTCTAGCCATATTGAAGTCCCCTCCAAGTATGTCGACTCCAGCCTCCACCAAAGTTCCACTGTCCAGCAACTCCTCAATCCAAGCTACTCCCACTCCTCTTTCTGCTGGACAATAGCAAGAGCCCACCACTACTGGCCCCCACCCTGGCCTTGCCCATACCCCCCACAGCAAGCAATCTCCCCAACCCCCAGTGTCTCACAGTTTCCCTTTACCTTTTCTTATCAGAATTCCAACCTTTCCTCTCATTCTGCTACCCCTCCCCATTCTCTCAACCAGTTTAACTTATCCACCTCATCTTCATATCTTACATCCTGAAGTAGAAAAACATCTGCTTTCAAATTCTTAAGCCATGCAAAAATGTTTTGACATCTCCCTAATTCCCTCAGCCCATTGATATTGAGTGAAAAAACATTGGTTGTACTATTCATATTGAGAAATGTATGAGTTGTGGATCCACTCTAAATCTTTATATCCTGATCCATTCTAGACAAATCCAGCTCTCTCTCAGCTTCCAGCTCCACCTCCTCCTTCTTCTTAGCCTTCAGTACTAACAGAATCTCCTGGACATCCTTAGTGTCCTTCTCTTCTATCATTGAGTGATAATCTGCACATGCCACCTCCCACATCTCTACTCCATTCCAAGCATTCCACCCCTCAACCACTATCTGAAATGCCACTCCTTTCATCTCTCCCTCTCTAGTGGCATCCACCTTATACCCCTCATCCTCTAGCAGCACCACCAAGTGCATTGTCATTAACTTTCCCACCATGCCAACCCTGTACAAGATATCACTCCAATCCTTCTCACTTAGCAGTCAAAAATCAACATCACCCAGCTCCTCATCCACCAATTCCATCATCAACTGGTGCAGTCAGGGCCCCTCTCTCATGTGCTCTCCCCCTGAAGTCATTGCCCTCTTCCCCCCCATCTGTGCTCCATCCAGGCTGGTACTGGCCACTTCATCCCACTCCTCATCTGATGTATCTACCAGGCTCTCTCCAGACACCCCAACTATCTGGCCCCCCAAGGCCAATTCCGGGACTCCAAATTGGACATTCTTCACACTCTTCATCTCAATATCCTTCACCTCAGCCCCTTCACCTCCAGAGGCATCCTTTGGTCTCTCATTCTCCTTATTCCTGTTGGTATCTCTCTCTGACCTCCAGTTGTCAAAGAAAATCTCCTCTTCGGCACCTGCCCTACTCCACTGGGGGGCATGCTCAGAGTACATGGAACCCTCAGACCCCTTCTGCCTGCCACTCTCCCCTATGGTTGCCCCTGCTCCTTATTTTTTCACACCTGCCCCAAGCCTAGCAAGGAGCTCCTGTTGCTGCTTCTTTCTCTAAGCTCTTTTCCATATCAACTTATCTATCTGGATTTTCTTCCCATTAATATCCACCATCATCATAGCCTTTTCGAAAGCTCACCATTCTTTCTCCCTCTGCTCTGCAGCTCCCTCCAACTCCCAAAGCACTGTCAACAAGTCCTCCTCCTCCTCCTCTGAACCCTTGACTCTAGATACCTTACACTCAAAGGGCTCCCACTTCAGTACTCTGGGCCAATCACCTTCTTTCTCTATTGCCTCCTTCCCAGCCACTCTCAACCATATCTCTACATCTCCAGTACAGAACGACATCCCTTCTTACATCTGAAATCCAATATCCACAACCTCACCATACTCTCACATCACCCTTCCAACTCTTTTCTTTGTCTCCTCCATCAATACTGTTGAAACCCCCTTGACCACCAGATGTACTACTCTTGGGTCTCAATGCAGGCATCTCATCATTGGAACAGCAATCTCTCCAACTTGCACCCCCTTAGCCACCACCGCCACCACATATTTCTCCTTGACAAATCCAACTTCCACCCTTTCCAGCCCTTTTAAAAACTTCACCAAGGCCACCTCACTCAGTTGTCTACCCAGAAGTGCCAGCACCACCCTAGCTATCACTGCTAGCCCCCGGAAGCTCAGTATGACTGTAAATTCCAAGATGGATTTCTTGAGTAACAGTGCCACCACCAGCCCTGTCACACCATCAGCCAGGTCACCCTTATGTGTTACCAATGATCCCTCAGCTGCCCTCTTGGTTCAATCTGCAGTCACATCTCCTTTTTTTTTCCAGATCTCCAGTCTCTCTACTATCAGCAGTCACACTATCTCTGCTAGCCCCACCTCTACTGGTCTTCTGCACCCTGATGCCTAGCCTAGCACTCCCACTCCTACTATGCTTTCCTTTCACCCCTCCAACTTGCTGCCATCCATCCTTGTCACTTCCTCTAGCCCCACTCTTCACAGCTGCTGTGAAGCTCACTGGTCCCTCACTTCTCTCCTCACCTCTAGCTCCTTGACCACCATCTGCACTACTCTTGATAGTCATCTTTCCAAAAGACCCCATCTCCAGCCCATACCTTTTCTTCCCTTGCTACCACTTGGATGCTATACTAGTTCTTGACCCAGGACACCAACTGAGAGGTTGAATCGCTGCCATTTTTCTAGTAGCTTTTTTCAATAAACTGTTCAAAAGTATGTGTAAAGGTGTGTGTAATGTGAATGGTAGTAGAAAAAGAGGTACCATTGCTGTAGCTCTATTATTCAAGAAGTCAATTTTAGAATTTGCAGTTATGATGAGTTTTCTGAAGCTGGTAGTAATAGTGAGAATAGTGTTGGGGCTAATTAGCAAGCAATTGCAGAAGGTGGTATTTATAAAATTCCTGAAAGAGCTGAAAGGGGTAGAAATTGAATTTGTTAAAAAAGAGTACTTAGTATCAGCTATAGCTAAAGGAGTGATAGTAGGAGAAGTTGTGATGCTAATGACTAGATAACTGATATAATGGTTCTAGTTTCTAAGTGAGGAAGTGACTTAATTCTGGAAGTTCAAAGTAGCTCAAAGAGTTACTCAGAGTTTTGGAAGATCTTGTGATTTCTGGAAGAAAATATTCTGAGCTTTATTTATAAGAACAGAGAGGATATTTATACAAGATCTGAAAGAAGGATCTGGAAGGATCTAAGAAATCAATGGAAATGCCAAAAAGAAAGTTCTCAGCCAAGATGACAAATAAAGTTCTGCAATATTCCATGAAGTTCCAGGACTAGCTAAAACTGGAATAAAAGTAACAAGAATGTTCTAGCTAAGGCTTAGTACCAAGAAAAGATTTCTAAGCATTCAGAAGATACTAGAAGATTACAGAATATATTGGAAAAGATAAAGAAAAAAAGTAAACTATGCTAAAATATTATATCTCCTCCTTCTTAAAAATCAACATCCTTGTTGAATTCTCAAAGTTACACAAGAAAATAAAACCAAAAAAAAAACACAAATAAAATATATCAGCTCATTGG
>RQIL01005187.1:0-12760 GCA_003951145.1 Jimgerdemannia lactiflua
TTGATATAAATATAAATTTTTTAAAATATAGACAGAAATATAAAATACATAGTGATTCTATGACAAATATGATAAAGTATTGTAGTGTATGATTTGTATAACTATAATGCTTCAAGCACAGCTCAATGTGCCACTTGATGAAGTGTGCAATATATATATTAAGATAAAAGGGTGAATATAGGTCAGTGGTCATGTGATAGGTCATTCAAAATGTTGTCAAAAGGGCAGAGGTCATTGGCAATAAATTCATAGCATGGTTCAATTATTCAGTGGTCGAAAGCTCAATATACAGGTCAATTAATGTGGGTGGGGCTATATCTTGAATATGTAGAGGGTCTGTGATGGTCAGTTGATTGGTTAATAATTCTTGGCAGTTTGTGGTGCAGTACAGATAAAGAAAACAGAGGTTGATAGCTCACTCATCTATCTAACTTATTAACTTGATGAATGGCAACTGTGCTGGCAGGTATCAGTCTAGTATCCTATATGGTAGGTTCCTTAAGTTCCTTGGTTAGATCTCAGGGGGTCCATGGTCTTATTACTTGAATATATGGATCTTGAATCTGGAATGCGGTCTGAATGCATGGTCCAATGACAGTTCAAATGGGCAGTCAGTCTGAATACACAGTTAATGGGATCTCGGTGATGGTTTCCTGATGGCTTCTTGAACTGAATGGGGCAGTCAGTTTCCTGATAGTTTATGTATTGTAACAGCTATCATTCCTTTAACTTGGTAGTGACTTTCCTTAGTAGTAGTTCTTGAATATGGCAAGAGAAATTCTTTAACTCAAATCTCAAGCAATCATTGCTCTAGTTGTCTTGTTCTCAGAATTCCAGTCTCTTGGAGTCTTTTCCCAAAGTTTCTCAAAAACTTAAGTTGGTTTATCTTATACTAGACTTCTTGATATCATTCAGATAAAAGCCAATTGACTGAGGGTTTATTCACTCATTCTTCAGGAAGTATTTTATATAAGTTTGTTCATATCAAATATACAGTTGCTATCTGTAGCTAACTATAGTGTGGCTACATTATGTGACTAAGCTATTGGTTTGCAGGCTGCAACAAATATTTACTGCTGGATATAGATGCACCATTAGCTCGCATGATGCAATAGATGTTTACACTGAATACAGATGTGCTATTGGCTTGTGCGATGTGACAGATGTTTACACTGCTGACATGAGGGTTAGGGGTACTGATGAAAGTGTTGGCTGGCCAAATTCAGTATAAGGATATTTATCAGCTTTAAATGGTATAGTACCCTTCATCAGTGGCAAACACTTGCTGGGGTGTGACTTTATCATTCTATTCTTCAAAGAGAGAAAGTGTCAGCCAAGTGGTGAGGGGGTAAAATAGGGGCTAATCATCTTCAACAATATTCTCCAATCCTTGAACAGCTTGGATGCAGACAGAGGACTGAAAAACTCTCTATTGCTCTTCTTCTTCTGAGGAGGACTTGTCAGTTCCAGTGTCAGAGGGGGCTGCTTCAGGAGTAGGGTCTTGGAGATCTTGAACCTCCTTTTCAAAGACAGAGACTTCTTGAGCTTCCTCTTGATTTGGCTCCCAGATGATATGGTGTGAATTAAGGCTGACAGGATGGTGGGTAGTTGGGATAGCTCTAGTGAGTACTTCAACAGTGATGGGCAGTCCTTTGAATATCTCCATAAGGCTCATAAGGTGACCTTGATGGTTGTTCCAGAGGAGAGTAATGTGAAAACCTGGCAAAGTGGGTTCAGTTTGTTGGCTTCCCACAGTGACATAGTTACTACTAATATAGTTAGCTACTTCAGCTTCTACCTAGTTGGCTTCTTCAACTGTCAGGCAGGTGAGGCTTTCAATGATTACTCCTTGCAAATGGGCTATAGCTCAGGAAACATGGCAGAATATCTGATGGATACAGAGAGCTCTCTTAACCAGCTGGCTGGTGGTTAATAATTGGTAACGAGGTCTTCCTAGTTATCTTCTTGAGTTTTATTGCAAAGGTAGTGTCTGATTTTATAATCATACCAGAGGGTCAATTGTTCAGTAGTATCTTTGAGCTATTGGGTTATTATGTACTGGTAATTAATAAAGTACCCAAGATCCTTAGTGTAGAAGTTCAGATATTTGGAAATATCAGGGTGCCAAATAGCCTTCTTGATAGCTTTGAAGATCAGGGTCTTTAGGCTAGGCAAAGGAATAGAGTGGTGGGAGGTCTAATTGGAGTAGTGAGTAGGAGACATTATAGGGAAAGTTCTTTATTCTTTAGTGCTGGTTCCAAGGCTGGGGCTGGGTCTTCTTTAAGTAATGTATTTATTCATTTTGGCTCAGATTATCCTTGCTCCCTTTGGGATGGTCACTTGTCACATTAGGTTATTCACTTGATTGTCACACCATATGTCATCTGATCTTAGCAGTCACTTGTACTCCATATTGTTGATTGTACATATCACATCTGTCCCTTGCAAAATTAGAGCTGTCCTTGGCAGTGAGGGTTACACAGAGGTCATGGGGTCTTGAATTTCTCCAGAAAGAGTTTGTTGGTACATTGGTAGAGACTGACCATCCTCATATAGGGCAGAGGGCCTATTACTGGACTAACTATCTGGGAGGAGTTTGAACCTAGCTAGTAGCTTCATTTTGGTGTTCTTTGGTTCACTAGATGTCCTGCTGGTTCTAGGGTCCCAAGGTAAACTTCTAATGCTTAAGGCACTAGTTATTACCATATATTGTTAACAATTCAAGGAAGTCAATACAGGGATTGAGCAATGTATTTTGTCTCTACCAGATAGTAAGGTCTGATGCAGTTGCAGTATATCTTGGTCCTGAGCAAAACTCCATTCATGGTCTTGAGTTGGTAGGTGTGATTTATAAAAACTTGGTAAATCAGATATAGTCCTTTCTATTTCAGTTCAAGCTTGGCACTCCAGTTTCCTTTTATAATAGTGTGGTATACCAGAACTTACTGTCTGATAAGCAGGGGGTCCAAATCAGCCTTGTGGTCATAGTACTTCTTTTGTCATTCCTGGGCTTGAGCAATGAATCCTTGTACTTGCTGGCATACTTCATATAACCAGGTGATTTCTTCTGTGACTCATTTCATCAAATCCAGCTGGATTAGTTCCTCAGGGTCTTGGGCTTCTCAGCCATACACCAGATAGAAAGGGGTCTGTTGAGTGGCTGTGGCCTTAGAGGTACAGATGCTGAATAAGATTGCTGGCAGGTAGAGTCCCAGTTTAGTTGATCTCTGGTCTTGCTGAGACCTCATTTGATGGTCTGATTCATTCATTCTGTGAGTTCATTGGCCTGGGGATGGTAAGCTGTCATTGGTCATAGCTTAATCTTAAAGTTATTTGTAAAGGTCTTTGTGGCTTTATTGACAAACTCATGGCCTTGGTCTATGATTATTTTCTTGGGGACACCACAGTGGCTGAAGATTTCATTATACAGGATCCTGATAATTGTCTGGGCATCAGCAGTCTCAATGGCAAAGATTTCTGGCCATTTCATCAAGTGGTCTTCGATGGTGAGAATGTAGCATCTTCTTTGGCAGATTACTGGCAGAGGTCTAATGATGTCTATTCTTAGTCTTTGAAAGGCTCCAGCTGGTGCTGTGATTGGTATTAATGATACTCTATCAGTGGATTTCTGTTGGTATCTTTGGTAGGTATCACATTGTTGAATGTGTGTTGAAATTTATTTCCTCATCTTGGGCCACCAGTATTACTTCTTGACTCTTACAATAGTGGCTCCAATTCCTTGATGTGTATTCTTGTCATAATTTGTTATCAGGATTTTGGTACTTCATCTTCTCTTGGAACTCAGGTATATTGATCTCCTTCTACTCTCTAAAGTTCGCCATGGCCTTCTTGAAATTTCTTAAGGTTCCTTTGGATGAACAGCTTGTGGGCAGGCTGAATTCCTTTCTTGAAGCTCCTATGATGCAGGCTCCAGGTAAGGTGAGGTATAGATCTTGGTTCATTTGGGCAAGTAGGAAGCAGCCTTCTCTTGTGGGGGCTTCTTTCCTTCTTATTGAGTTTGGGGGATTCTTAATAGGGTATTGACATTGAAATTCTTGATACCTTTCTTATAGACAATAGTGAACTGATATTCTTGTAAGAATATGATCCATCTTGCAAAGATTCCTAAGGGCTCTAACTTCTTGAACAACCATTGTAGAGCTTGATAGTCTGTGATGAGGGCAAATCTCTTTCCTAAAAAATAGTGGCGGAAATGGTCTACTGCCCATACTACTGCCAGACATTCCAACTTGGTGGCTACATAGTTTGCCTGTAATTCATTTGTAGCTTTGCTAGCATATTTGATAACATACTCCCTCTTGTGATCATCTTGCTATGACAGAATGGATCCAAGTCCTAGGGCTGAGGCATCAGTTGCCAGGATGAAGAGTTTGTTGAAATCTGGTCACACCAGAACAAGGACTTCAGTGAGGGCCTTCTTGAGTAGATCAAATGACTTTTGCTAGTCCTCCTTCTAGTAAAATGGTTGATCCTTCTTGGAGATATCTCAGAGAGGTACTGCCTTATCTGAGAATCTTGGAATAAATTGCCAATAGTAGGATACTAATATAAGAAAGGATAGGGTCTCCTTTGCTGAAGTGAGGGTTGGATAGTTTTTAACTATCTCTACCTTGTGGGGGTCAACATATGTACCTTGAGCTGAGACAACATATCCCAGATATTTAACTTGGTGTTTTCCAAAGAAGTACTTCTTGGCATTGAGTCTGAGTCCTGAGCTTCAGATGGTATTGAATACTTTATAGAGGTCTTACAAATGTTACTTGAATGTCTCTGAATAGATGATTACATCATCTATGTAGACTAGTACATTTCTCCTGATAAGGTCCTGGTAGATATAGTTCATAATTCATTGGAATGAGGTTGGTGCATTGCAGAGTCCAAATGGCATTCGAAGGTATTCATACTGTCCTCATCTGATAATAAAGGCTGTCTTGCAGATATCTTTCTTGGTAATGGAGATTACTTGAAATCCTTGGAACTGGTTAGTGGTAGTCATGTACTTGACTTTTCCAAGGGCATTGAGGAGGTCATCGATTCTTAGCAGTAGGTAGGCATCTTCTGTGGTAATCTTGTTGAGTTTTCTGAAGTCCACGACTAGTCTCCATCCTCCTTTCTTTGGTATAATAATTGCTAGTGAAGCCCAGGGACTTGATGAGGGTCTGATAACTCTGTTTCATAGTATTTCATCTATGTATTATTGTTCAAATTTGATCAGGTGGTGTAGTGTTCAGTAGGGGCATTGTCAGATTGGTTTCATGTCTCCAGTATATATAGGGTGCTCTCCATATTGGTATAGTGGGAAGTTATTATATGTGGTGGTAAATATATCCTTATACTCTTCTATCAACTTTTGTATCTATTGTTACTGGTCCTTAGTTAGAGTTGTCTCAATGTTGATAGCTTTGATTACTGAGTTTGCTGAGTCTTTCTCCCTAGTACTATCAGTCTCACCAGAGAGGGCTTGCCATTTCCCAAAAACTCATAGACTTCTTCTTTATAGATATCTATCAGTAGTTTGAAATATCCCAGTGTTATTTCTTTAGAGATAGTGATTACCTTGAAGCCCATATTTCTGATAGAGATGTGGATTGGTGATATCTGGTTATGAATTCATTCCTCAGCCAAGAGCAGGTGATATTTCTCCCAGAGCTCCATTGATGGTTCAAATATCAAGTTATTGGCTTCCACCAGAAGGTACACATCAAGACCTTATTGCTAATATAACTGCAAGATAATTTCCTCTCTTGCTTGGATGGAGTGGCAGATGTGGAGCCTTATTTATCTAAACTGGGTAACTTTTGCTACATGGACCTCAATGGGTGGTGCCTAGTAGTCCCTGTTGGTGCTTCCGAATCCTCCTTGTCCTCTCTTGGTAGTGTCCAGCTGCTTTACCTCTTGAATGGTAGACTGTGAGATCTTGATGAAGAGGATCTGACAGATGGCCTTCAGGGGATTAAAGCATGAGTGATTCCTTCTATGGTTGCAAATAATGACCTTCAGAGAACCTCGGTAGTCCTGGTCAATAAGTCCTCCTTTGATGGTGATTCCTTCAGCTACTAAGGATGATCTTGATGCTAGTTGACCATAGAGTCCTAGTAGTATAGCAAGTGTGATTTGAAGATCAAAGGTCTTGGTGCTTCTCAGTCAGATTGTTGTCTGGTATGGGAGGCAGAGGTTACAACCAACTGATCCTTCTATTTGTGCAAGAGGGGGCTGTGCCCAGGGCAAAAGCAACTTGACTTAGACAACTAGCTGAGTCTTGAGAAATGATATTCCAGCAGCTGCAACTGCAGATGAAAACTCTATTTATTCTGGCTTGAAGAATGGCCAATATGCTCCTGTCTTCAGATTTCTTATATAGTTGAACCCAGTCTTTCTGAGAGAGTTCAGGGCTTCCATGAGGGTGAAGGCAAGATTGACTCCTTGTTTATCTTGATATGGATGGTAGTATCAGCAAATAGTAGCAAGGACTTCCAAAGGTAGGTTCCAAATAGTGGTCCTGTTCTTAGCCTTGTAGTCTCCTTTGTAGTCAATCTTCTTGCACTTCTGGTAGGCCCAGCGAATTCTAGATTCTTGTAGAGTGGGGTCCTTTCTCTTGACTTGACTTCTGTAGACATCCTCACTGAGATGAATGCTTCAATGTTTGCACTAGTAGCAGGTAAAGGTCTTCCCACAATCACAGTATCTCATCTTAACAAAGTCTTTATTTCACTTCTTAACTTTCTTACTGATGAAGTACCTCTTCCAATACTTGTCATAGGTTGGCAGAGTAACTTGAAGGGCTTGAGTAATGGTATAGGAACTGTTGCTGTCCCTTTCAATGGTGAGAGTCTCCACAGATTGGTAGGAGAGAACCTTTTGCTACCCTTGATAAGTCTTCTTAAAGATCTTCAGGGTTGGGGGCTGAGCTCAGCTGTGGACTGGTGCTTGTTTCAATTCATCTGTATTGATAATTATTAGTATTGGAACCTTCTTGAGATCCAGGACTTGGCAGGTGTTGCAATTATCCCTTGGTGAATGGAAGCAGTTGAAATACTCACACATGCCTAGGTGAAAGGCTTATGAAATTCAGTTTTCTATCAGTAGAGGTAGTGGTTGCATAGATGGTCCTATGAACTCAAATACTGCTCTCTCATTGTTGGCTCTGTTGATACTTGCTGCTAGACCTTTGATGTCAATTACTCCAACAAAGGGTTCTTCAGGCTCGCTATCTTAATCTCTAGGGGTGTCAAAGTTGCTTCTTAATTCTTATAGGAAATTTACTTCACTCTCATCTTCATCCTCAATAGTAGTAGGTGTGTCACTATATCCTTGCCATTCAGTCTTGGGGGCCTGACTTGCTTTCCTTGATGATCCTTTTGACTCAATGGGTACCTTGTGCTTTTGTCTATGAATGGAGAAGACTAGGAGTTGTCTTCTGATGTCCATGTTGGCTCCAACTTAGTGCATCCAATCTGTTCCCAAGATCAGATCATAGGAGGTTGCAGGGGTTATAATGGCTTGAGATATATTGAGACAGACTTTCTCTACTTGAATAGGGATATCTTATACAAGTCCAAGGGGGGTAGATGCTGATCCATCTGCCATGATGACTCTTTCTTTGGTCCCTTCATCAATCCCCCATCCAATTCTTTTCAGTATTCTCTGGGTAATGATACAGATAGCTGCTCCAGTGTCAATAAGAATTTGGGCATTTTCTCCATGCACTTTTCTGCTTGCAAGTCTTGTAGATTAATATTCTTGTCATCGATTTTCATGCACTGTATAGATAGTACTAGGCTCTTGTGTATGTGGTTCTTGGACAGGGAGTCTCTTGGTATCTTTCTTGGCTTCCTTCAGGAATTTTCACCTAACTTCTGGGGCATTCTTAAGGACTTACTCAATAGTAAGGCCTGCATTCTGTTGATGGATCTAGTCCTAAAGAGAGGCTGCTTCATGAGATTTGCTGCTCCTTTGATATCTGGGTCCTTGGGGGCAGGGTCTCTCATTCTTGGTGGGCATTTCATCTGCTGAGGACTTTATACTTATGTATTCATCTTCTTCAAGATTAGGTAGAGAGATAGTCCTTGATATTCTTGATGGTCCAGCCTTAGGCTCAGGGGTGTCTCTTCTGGCTTGCTTGTTGTTTTCCTGGGGAGTGTTTAAGGAGGAATGGCTATGCCTTGGGTGCTTGCTTGTGGATACTGTCACCAGTAGTGGGGGTGGGGTCCTTGGTGGTCTTTCTTATCCTCTGTTCTGTACTGGGGTGGCACCCCAAGTCACCTTGGATGGGAAGGCTTCATAGTATGGGTAGGTATCATCTTGGCCATAAAGCTAGACTACTTCTTCTTCCATTTCTCATGTCTCTTCATCTATTTATATAAGGTTGACATTTTGGTCATTGGATTGAGTAGCTTGCTTCCTTGGGCAGTGCCTTTGGATGTGGCCTTGGTCTCCACAGTAGAAATAGATGAAGGCATAAGGACCTGTTGTGGCTGATCCTACAGTAGTGACTGGTGGTGCCTAAGAAGAACTTCTATTGTCTTATTGTCGATAGTCTGGCCAGTTATCATGATGATAATCTTGTTGTCTTTCTTCTTGATTCTTCAGCTGTGCTACTGCAATGGCCAAGTCTTTCATCTATTTGGTAAGTATGATCATTGGGTCCTCTTGAATTCTTGGCTACTGCTGTTGCTGTTGACTGAATTGGGCTGGGGTTGAAGGTGGGGGTCTGTTCTTGTAATTGGCTAACCGGGCCCTGAGAAATATATTCTCCTACTCTGCTGTAGTGGCTTCTCAAGTTCTTAGATGTTCAACTCTAGCTGGCTCATAGTGCTCTTGCTGGGCTGGTCTGGTCTATAGTCTGCTTCCCAACATCTTTGTGCTCCAGTGACTTATTGTTCAATACTCCAATAACCCATCCTGATAACTTGCCTTCTGAGCTCTGAGTATAGGCTATTGAGGAAGGTGGTGGAGGCTAGTGCCAGTTGAACTACAGGCAGTAGGTTCGCCTTGATCATTTGAGCTTAGATCTGATGATAGAAACTCTCCAGAGTTTCTTTGGATACTTGAGTCATATAGATTAAGGCCTCTTGTACTTCTTGTTGATGCTTGAGACCATTGAACTGTGCACAGAGCCAGTTCTTGTAGATGATATACCTTTTGGGATAATCAGCATTCTGAAGGTAGTCATTATATTCCTGTTTATAAATATCTCCTCCAACAAGCTTGGCTTAGTTATATCTCTGTAGGGCTGGATCTCTTAAAAGTAACTCAATGATTCTGAGTTGTCTTTGAGCATCTCATTGCTTGGTGGCTGCTTGCACCTCGATTTCTCTAATGAATTCCTTGATGTCTTCACTATCTGCTCCATGAAACTTCTGGAGATAATTCATGTCTGGCTCATCTTCACTATCTTTATAGTCTGAGTCTGGTTCAGGGGTAGTATTCCTTGAAGGTCCTTGTGGAGAAGAAGATGGTGAAGGTGCTTGATATATAGGGAGTACTGATAGAAGGCAGTGTCTTGGTAGTGTAGGAGATCTGGGTCTTCTGATTAAGGCCAGAGTATAGGTTCTTGAAGGTAGTGATCTTCTAATTTACTGGTAGTGGCTATCAAATGCTGAGGCTCCAAGAGAAGCATCATTTCTTATCTCTTGTAGATAGTAGTGGAGTGTGAGTGACTAAGGTACAGATGCTCAGATAATTGAAGGGGCTAGGGGGCTGATATAACTGGTATTGAACTCATCTGCTCCTTGCAGTTGTGAAATAGTGAGGTCCTGTTCATCTTGCTGGAAGTCTGAGTTGCTATTGGTATGATAGTATAGATTGAACTCATCTTCTAGATTGTATAGATGGTAATCCTTCTCTCCTTCAGATGTTTTAAAATATACTTGGTCTAGAGGGGTGGCTTGATTGACAGCTATAGTAATGTAGTCACTCTAGTCAGAGTTCTTTCTATATATTTGGGTCTGATACTCTTCAGAAAGGTCTTCTTCTAGGTCTTGAAGCTGAAGGGGTTCTGGTTGTCCTCTGAGTTGTCTTCTCTCCCTTGAGGTTAAGCCATAGTCTGGGTCACTTCTGTCCTTGGGTTTGGTTTTCTGGCTGCTATTTTTGAGCAAGATTCTGACTGCTATCCTGACAATGATGTGGGCCTTCTTTTCTGCTGAAGAGGGCTGTCTCTATACTTGTTGCTGGCTAGGTTCTTCTGGAGTCTCCAATATAGATGGCTGCTGGGTTCTTGAGCCAAAAGGTCAAGTCTTTAGAAAAACCTATTCCCAGTTAAGCCCCCAAAATGTGGCATGTGATTTGTATAACTATAATGCTTCAAGTACAGCTCAATGTACCATTTGATGAAGTGTGCAATATATATATATCAAGATAAAAGGGCAAATACAGGTCAGTGGTCATGTGATGGGTCATCTGAAATGTTGTAAAAAGGGTGGAGGTTGTTGATAATGAATTCGTAGTGTGGCTCAATTATTCAGTGATCAAAAGCTCAATATATAGGTCGATTAATGTGAGTGGGGCTGTATCTCAAATATGCAGAGGGTCCGTGATGGTCAGTTGATCAGTCAATAATTCTTGGTAGTTCGTAGCACAGTATAGGTAAAGAAAATAGAGGTTGATGGCTTACTCATCCATCTAACTTATTAACTTGACAAATGGCAACTGTGCTGGCAGGCATCAGTCTAGTATCTTATATGGTGAGTATTCTTAGATTCCTTGGGTTCCTTGGCTGGGTCTTGGGGGTCTGAGGTCTTATTACTTGAATATACAGATCTTGAATCTAGAATGTGGTCTGAATGTATGGTCCAAATAACAGTTTGAATGGGCAGTCAGTCTGAATGCATGGTTAACAGAATCTTGGTGACAGTTTCCTGACAGCTTCTTGAACTAAATGGGGTGGTCAGTTTCCTAGTGGTTTACATATCATAACAGCTATTGTTCCTTTAACTTGGCAGCAACTTTTCTTAGCAGCGGTTCTTGAATGTGGTAAGAGAAATTCTTTAACTCAAACCTTGAGCGATTATTGCTCTAGTTATCTTATTCTCAGAATTCCAGTCTCTTGGAGTCTTTTCCCAAAGTTTCTCAAAAACTTAAGTTGATTTATCTTATACTAGACTTCTTGATGTCATTCAGATAAAAGCCAATTGACTGAGGGTTTATTCACTCATTCTTTGGGGGGTATTTTATATAAGTTCATTTATGTTGAATATATAGTTACTATCTGTAGCTAACTATAGTACAGCTACATTATATGGCTAAGCTATTAGTTTGCAGGCTGCAATAAATATTTACTGCTAGATACAGATGCACCATTGGCTTGCATAATGTGATGGATGTTTATACTAAATACAGATGTACTATTGGCTCACATGATGCAACAGATATTTATACTGCTGATATGGAGGTTAGGGGTGCTGATGAAAGTATTGGCTGGCCAAATTCAATATAAGGATATTTGTCAGCTTTAAATGATATAGTATCCTTCATCAGTAGCAAATACTTGCTGGGGTGTGACTTCATCATTCCATTCTTCAAAGAGAGGAAGTGCCAGCCAAGTGGTGAGAGAGTAAAATAGGGGCCAATCATCTTTAATGACATTCTCCAATTCTTGAATAGCTTGGATGTAGACAGAGGACTGATAAACTCTCTGTTGCTCTTCTTTTTCTTCTGAGGACTTGTCAGTTCCAGTGTCAGAGAGGGCTGCTTCAGAAGTAGAGTCTTGGAATTCTTGAACCTCCTCTTCAAAGATAGAGACTTCTTGAGCTTTTTCTTGATTTGGCTCCCAGATGATATGGTGCAAATTAAGACTGACAGGATAGTGAGTAGTTGAGGTAGCTCCAACAAGTGCTTCAATAGTAATGGGCAGTTCTTCGAATATCTCCATAAAACTCATAAGGTGATCTTAATGATTGTCCTAGAGGAAAGTAGTATGGAAATCTGGCAAAGTGACAGTTTGTTGGCTTCCCAAAGCAATGTGATTGCTACCAATATAGTTGGCTACTTTAGCTTCTACCCAGTTGGCTTCTTCAACTGTCAGATGGGTGAGGCTTCCAATGGTTACTTCTTGCAAATGGGCTATAGTCCAGAGAATATAGTGGAATATCTGATGGATATGGAGAGCTCTCTTGACCAGCTGGCTGGTAGTTAATAATTCAGTAACAAGGTCTTCCTGGTCATCTTCTTGGGTTTCATTGCAAAGATAGTATCTGATTTCATAGTCATGCCAGAGGGTCAATCATTTGGTGGTATCTTTGAGCTATTGGGTCATTATATACTGGTAATTAATGAAGTGCCCAAGATCCTTAGTGTAGAAGTTCAGATATTCAGAGGTATCGGAGTACCAAATAGCCTTCTTGATAGCTTTGAAGACCAGGATCTTTAGGCTAGGCAAAGGAGTAGAGTAATGAGAGATCTGATTGGAGCAGTGAGTAGGAGGTATTGTGGGGAAAGTTCTTTATTCTTTGATACTGATTCCGAAGCTGAGGCTGGGTCTTCTTTAAGTAATGTGTTCATTCATTTTAGCTCAGATTATCCTTGCTCTCTTTGGGATGGTCACTTGTCACATTAGGTTGTTTACTTAATTGTTATACCATATGTCATCTGATCTTAGTAGTCACTTGTACTCCATATTATTGATTATGCATGTCACAGTATATAGGTCCAATATTTAAATAAAATAAAGTTAAATATAGTATCAAGTAAAATTGATATTTCAGCTATAGTAAATAGATAATTTCTTTTTTATTTTAGTATA